>JAKSZP010006606.1:0-289827 GCA_022478985.1 Massospora cicadina | reverse complement strand
TAAAATTTTTTGTTACCCTGGTTGACCAGGATTCTTCTTCCCCTTGTAGACAGTGGGTTTCTTAAATGGGCAAGATGTCTACAAGAGGTTTTTGCAGGAATGCCAGCTTTTTGGCTTGGGATGTATGAGCCCTGGCTCCCGCGATTTTTAGCATCCCTATTGACACTGAGGTGCCTGCGGCGCCTCAGGAGTGGTTGGGAGGGCCCTCTGGCCCTATCCCACCATGGCTCATTTTGGCCATGCTCCGTGTCTGTACTCCAACTCTTTCACTGCCATCGTTGGTTCCCTTGATCTGACCCAATGATTCAATGGGATTGCAGCTTTTTGCATTTGCGTCAACTTTTCCTGCACGAGTCTCATGTTGATTTGATGCGGATTGTTGGTTGGATTTTGTATTTTTGAGGTTTGACTTTAGTGATTTATGCACCGCATTTTCGCCCAAATTGCAGTTGCATTGTTCCTCAATATGTGCATGACTGATGTCGCTTTGTGACTCAGTCAGGTTACTGTGAAAATTTTCGACCTGGGCATATTGTTCTGATTGGTTGGTTCAGTGAATATATGAATTATCCTCCCAAATTTGTCTGGGGTTAATGGCGGACTCTGCATGTGCCACCGCTTTGGCCGCTGCTTGCTTGCGGGCTCTTTGTGCCACTTTACGTTGTTTGCTTGTAACTGGGTCCACAATGGAGTATAGTCCATCTTCACCCCAGCGAATGTGTGGTGACCATCAGTCATTTTGGCGAAGTTTTCATTATCTTCGTCCATTGCTTCCTCACAGTAGTCATTTTCCATTAAACCCTCTTTCACAGGGCATGTGTGTTCCTTGTGGCCCAGTGAGCCATAGTGGTTGCAAATGGGCAGTGCATGTTCTGGCGTAACTCAGAACGTGGCTGACTGGCCCCCATCTTCAAAGTGAAATTCTGCTGTGCGGGAATTCTGGATAAGTCCTCTTCCACTTCTGGGAAGGTATTGATTACAGCGATAGCTTTGCCCATGCACAGGTTGGGCATCAGGCGAAATTGCTGTAATTTGAGTTGCTGAATTTCTCTGTAGGCCATGAGACCTTTTTGGAGCTCCTCCTCAATTACCTTATGATGGATGTTGGTGGGGAGCGAGTTGAAAGAGATGGCCAAAGTTTTTGCTTTGTTCCATCTGGTGCACGCGGTGTGCACAATTTTTTTTGCCCTCGGGGAGGGCAATTTCCACACAGACTTTTGCTGTGGCATCAGCTTCATTGGCTGTTTTGAAACTAATATCAATCCAGCCACAGCCCATGTTGTTGGTGGCTACATACACCGCATGAGGGAAAAGTGAGGGCTGTGCCTCACATGTTTTCTCCCACAGGGTCAGTGACTCATCCCCAAGAAAGAGTCTGATCCCATGTTCCACCTTTGATAAGTGTTGGTTGAACTGAATGTACATATATTGCGCGTGCTTTACAGTGAATACCATAAGCCCTGACGGTGTCTGAGTTTGTGATTTCTTTGTGGATTGGGTTCCTGGTCCCCCTCCAGGGCGTTTCTTGCCCTTAGTTGCACCGTTAAGTGCACCACTCGCCGCGATGCTCGCCCATGTTGTATTATTTTTATTGATAAAGTCGCCCATCTTTCCTGTGTGTGATTTTCCAAATTTGCTGTTCGAATTGAATCGTAGTAACTAAAGTTATTGTTATTAGAAAGAAAGTTACCTGGAAAAAATAAAATGATTCAGTGCTTGTTCTTATTATATATTTTTGAAAATCTTTTTGCTCCTATCATTCTTGTATTCTCTTTGCTTTTGAGAAATTAATTTATAAATTGGAAATTAATTGTACCAATATTAGTATAACTAGAGCTTAATCTATACCAAGGTGATAATGTGGAAAATTATAGAAAGTCTAACATCCTCCAGCTTTCCAATATCATATGTCAAATTCAAAACTGTCAGTACCAGAAGTATATGGACAACCTTTCTGCTGAAGATGCCCACCTCTTCCAATCGGTGAGTCATTCCACCCAAAGAAATTCATGTATCGCCCCACCAGGACCCATAGTTTAGGTTTATCAAATGTGGGTATTTCTTATGTTGAACTACAGGAAACAGTATTCAATTTTAATGAAATTAGAGTAGCTACCATCTCAAACAAATCGTGGCTAATTTTTTCTCTTCCACCTGTTCCCAAATTAACTTTGACAATTTTCTATATTTGGCTCCATTCTCAGCCAATCCCATAATATTTGTCAATCCTACTGAAGCAATGCCTTCCAATAAAAAGTCAGTTGTATTGTACAAGCTCCGATTTGCTTCCATTGTTTCTATTTCAGCTAGGCCAATATAATAAGCCAGCGGTACTTTTGACTGAATTAACTATTGTAAATCATGAACACTTCAAGCTACCATATGCAGAATTAAAAGCAGAATAACTGAGACCCTTGGTGAGGCCCTTGCACTGGCGATCTCATAAGAATATTAGATCAAGATGTTGCAGTCTGCGCCCTTTGTTTTACTGGACAAATTCTTCACAGTTGTTCCACAAAGCTATTGGTCTCCCCAACTTCTATCATTATTTTTGCTTCCAGTTCCAGAAAGCTTGTAGCCATCACCTTCAGGATGCTGTTCACTTGATGCACGACCATCTCATCTCTGGCGCTTCACATCAATATCTCACCCTAATGAGTATGTTAGAGACATGGTTTGGCAACCAAATTCCAGTATCCCTTGCACCATACTGGTCCACATTTCCAATGCCTAATAAAGCCAGCCAGCGAGAACCCAAGGCTAATCTTCCAGCACTGGTGCCATATTGGGGTTATTTGGGGTTATTTGCCAATTACCTCTTTCTTTTCTGCTGTTTTCATCCCCAAGCCAAAGTATTGCATTTTGCCAGTACCAACTTTTTGATTCATCTTCCCCTGGTCACGTTCTCACAAGGCTCAGCTTCTGCTAAAAGAATTAACTTTGGGTGGTTTTAGCCCATGCTAATGATTGCTCTCAAGTTATTTTCGATGGCTTTTTCACTCCTACTATCACAAAACCTCCCTCCCCTAAGAGTCGTCATAGGAGGAATTATCCCCAAGGTGAGTATAATGAATAAAAAAATATAAAACATATATTCTCTTATCTTTCATTTTTTCCTTTCTCTTTTTTTACAAATTTTATCAATTTTTTATGTTTTTCGTATTATTTTTTGGGACTTGTCCTATACTCAGTTCAGCGGCCCAAATTTTATTATATACCAATCTAGTTCCTAGGTGTACTTTGACCTACCAGTTTCCATGGTTATGAGGTCTTATCTTTAAGACTTAACCATATATTTTGGTTAAGCGAGCTTTTTAGGACTTAAACAAAACATTAGTACATAACTATTATAATGGTTCAGCAGTCCTTTGGGAACACTTCCATCGTTTATTCTTGGATCCAATGCTTTAAATATTTTTCATGGACCTGGTTTACTATTCTTCCATCTCTAAGGTTCTTGATGTATAGGCATCCTCACCAACTTGGGTATAATTTCAAACAGACTTGACCACAGCGCATCAAACGTGTTAGTTCTCCCAAAGCCATGCATATCACAATAGGATCCTATCACCTACATGGTATTTGCTTAGCACTGGTTGGTTCTTGTCATCCAGCATCTTGGCCTTGTTTTTTGCTTCAAGGTCATATCAAATGCTTTATGATTGCATTTCAATCAGAAATTCGATAATATGAGTAGGTACTGATCAGCACTCATCCCAATGTTGATTTGACAGCCAAATATAAAATTGGCAGTAACGTAGCCCTTTGCCTTTATAACAATTTGAACGGTGTTTTTCCCATTGCCATATGGTGGCTGATGTTGTAGTCGAATGTTATCAAAATTAGGCAGGTTCCCCATGCAGAAGTTTTCCTGCAATCAATATAGTGTTTAAGCCAGCGTTCCATTCACTCTTTCTACCAGTCCGTCCGTTTCTAGCTGATATGTAACTGATTTGACTCCTCTGTTTCCTATTATTCCATTCAACCTTGGAATCACATGAGACATGAAATTCGTTCTGTTATTGCTCAGCAAGATTTGTGGGCATCCATGCTGATAAATGACTTGATACAAATTAAATTGTGTGGTACTTGTAGTGTCTACTTTAGATAGTGACTTAATTTCAAACCATCTAGTTAGATAGTCAATTGCAACTAAGGTATACTTGACTCACCCAGTACTCATAATAAGTGGCTTTAATACATCGAAGTACACTGTATACCAAGCAAATCCAGGGTGGACCAGTTGATATCCGGTGGTATTCTTATGTGGCTTATGTAATTTGCGCTCCACACAACATTTCAGATAATCAGCCACATCATAGTCCATAGGCTCCTAGTAGTAATACTGGCGAATATGGTCAGTTGCTTTTCTCAGGCCTCCATGCCCAACAACTTATATGCAGATTGAAATATTGGCACTTGTTCTGAAAGTTTTGGATATAGTAATTTTTCCATCTATAGTAATAAAAACTTGTCCATTCTGGGTCTCAGTGTTTTCATCACTTTTCAAAGCGCACCTTAGATTTCTTAGGGCTCATACCTGTTTTCTCCATGACCATCCACTGGAATATCTCATCAGCCTGATGGTGTACCACTTGGACTGTAGGTAATCGTGATAGGCCATCCACATTTTTATGGGAGGCTCCTGCTTGGTGTACTATTTCAACGTTGTACACTTGAAGTTTCAGTGCCCATTGGGCCAGACGTCCTTCTGGTTTCTTGAGGTTATGTAGCCAGCGCAAGGAGGAGTGGTCTGTCACCACTTTGAAGTTCATACCATGGATGTACACTCAAAATTGCTAACAGGCATAATTCACCATGAGTTATTAACACTCCATAATAGTGTAGTTTCATTCTGCTGCACATATTGTCCAGCTCACATAAGCTATCTGATTCTCTATCCCAAAGTTCATCCACTTGACTCAAGATGGCGATGATCACCATTAATGAAGCATCAGTTTGTATTAAAAATTTTTGATTGAAATTCAGATAAATCAAACCTGGAGAATATATAGGGTACCAGCGTAACTCATCAAATGACTCCTGAGCCTTTTCATTCCATATGCTTCTTTTGTTCAGATCCTTAAGTAAATGGAATATTGGCTTTGTGATCTTCACAAAATCCTGTATAAATCCTGTATAAATCTTTAATAATATCTGACTATTCCAAGGAATACTTGGATATCTCAGATGCTCTTTGGGATAGTATCCACTATATGGCTTTGATCTTCTGCGTTTGTGGCTACAATCTACTAGAGTTAATGACAAACCTAAAGAAATCTAACTCTTTTTTAAAGAAGTGACATTTCCTTGGCTTAATTATCAGATTGGCCATGGATAGTCTCTTAAAAAAAATTCTTTCAAGTGTTGCAAGTGACCAGTGAAAGTCCTAATGAAAACATTTATATCGTCTAAATACACCAGGACGCAAATTACTTCAGGTAATTCAGTATATCAATCATAGCTCTTTGTAACGTCGCCAGCGCATTACAGAGACCTTGAGGCATTTATGTTGGTTAGTACAGCCCCTGCGCGGTTATCTTTGTGCACTTCTCTTAGTCTTCAGCTGGCAAATTAATTTTCCAATACTTTAAGATTATGCCTATTGTGGAAAAACTTTACTTCACCAGGTATTCTAATGCGTCATTTATTTGTGGTAGTAGAAACAAATCCTTTCTTGGTTATCTTGTTTAATTGCCAATAGGTAATCACTACCTGATTAGAGCTGTCCTTCTTCTTCAATATCAAGATCAGGCTCGCCCAGGTGCTCGCCAACGGAACTAGGAGCCTGTGCTCCACTAGTTTTCTTATTTCTCTTCCACTACTGCCTCTGCTGCTTTCAATCATCAGACCGATCTCATTCATATCAGTATTCTTTCCCTAGTGTCAACTTTATGGATTACTTTTTTTGCACATCCTAATTCATGATCATCCTAAATAAAGATTTCCTGATACTTTTTAAAATTATTTGAGAACCTCCTCCTTCTGTCTTTCCACCAGATCAGTGAGTTGCTCCCAGTTGACTAGTAAATTGATATTCTTGGCAACCTCTGCATAGTAATCACATTTTGTTAAGAGTTCAAAATTGTAGAATTTTTAAGTTTGGTTATTAGGATTAGATGTATAAACGTGATAATTTGATTTTTCCAATCTTCATCAGTTTTCTTCTCAGATTCGCCAAGAGAACTTGGATTTCTCCATGACCCAGCATAATTAATCCAGGTGCCACCCCAGGGCTTTACTCTGGATTTCTTTCATGGAATGCTAACCTCTCCATACAGTTGCTCAGGTATTTCAAAAGTCAATCCCATATTAATTATGATCTAAGATCCCAGTGGTATGGTATTAGTTGGCTTTGTAATAGAATTCCACAATTATTTAGGATTTCCAACAACATTTCTCTCTTCTTTAGTCCAACTAGTTGATAGCGGATTGGGATAATGTCATCATTATATTAGGTTAATAGAGTTATTCCTCTTAGTAAATGGAGTTTTCCCATTTTGTTAATAGACCAATGACAACATTTGACCCAATATATCCAGGATATTATCTTTTAGAGTTTCATTTGACTTTGTAGTTTTTTAAAAACTCAATTCCATTTAAAATATCATAATTTTAGTTGCCCAAACCAGTAAATAGAGTAGATAACACCAGGGATCCAAATCTGAGTGGCAATGCACTGAACGCTCTATGAAAGATGGTAGTATCAGGCCTAGCGGTCCAAATACCTTTGTTATGCTCCAATGCGGGCAAGATTTTCACCTTCATGGCTAATTTAATTGAGACAAAATTTATTGGCGCCCTGCTGACAAATATTGCCTATACCCATACTTGATTAACCATTAAATATGTGTACGTACACTCAATTATTGTAAAATAGTGTTTACTGAGTGTATGGGGCATTATTCACCAAATTGAGGGTGTGAATAATCTGCGCTAATAAGTCAGAAAAAAATTCATTTATTGTTCTTAAGGGAATTGACAGGTTCACTTCGTCTAATTTGGTATTAATCAATTTGTTTAGATTCTCAGTGAATTATATCTTGTTCGCTAGTTGGCAAATTTAAGGGTGAGCGACTTCCTTGATTATTATGGGGTTGATCCCATTTTCTCAGGTTTTTGTATTGGCATTGACATCTAGGTTGACAACTTGATAAAGCTGGTCCAGCGAGTCATCTACAAACGGATTGCTGATGTCAATTTCTTTATTCATTATGTCATGTGGAATGGATTTAAATGCAGCTCTAGACTATTCCACGTATAGGCTGTGGGCTCTTTTTCCAAACTCTTTTTTAAGTTCAGCTTCCTTAGCCTGTACCACATTAATCTGCTCCATGGGCTTCTTGCTGAAGCACTGGGAAGCGAAGTGGTCTTTCCCCCGCACTGGTGACAGCACATATTGTCTTGTCCACTTGTTTGAATCCCTTGGGTTTATTTCCTGACACTACTCAGTTATGCGATTCCTTAGCAGTTTCAGCAAATTTAATAATGTTCAAATTTTTGACCATAATAAGTTTGTAGCTTTGATTAGGGTTCTCAAATGTGGCGCCTAACATCTTTAAATGATCCACCATTTGTGAGATGGTTATTTGGGTGACCAGCGTGTAAGGCATCATTTGGTGTAAATTGCAGTAAGGCCATAGTGCCACTTGTAACATGATCTGCATGTCAAAATCAATCAGTACTTACTCTCCAACCAAAATCTGTGATTCTTGATATAATTTATTGGTTAATTTCTCTAAATTCTATCCTTTAGAAATTGGATTCCCAAAAATCTTGCTTGCGTTTTGACTGATGCAAGGGGCTTCTAAAACTTTCATGATTGCAGCTTTAGCCTTAGAATAGGCAAGCTGTCCCCCTCAAGATGAGGCAACACTAAGTTATGGAAATCAGTATCCAAGCAGTTCATAATGGTCAATGCTTTCTTCCTGGCACCACACCCAAGCATAATCATTTCAAAAAAAGGAAGAATGCAGAGGCGTTGTACCAAAGAAAATTAGGTAGTTTAGGCATGGATTCGAATTCCTCCAAATTTTCTCTAGCCATTACTTTTGGCTCAGTGACCTGATGACAAGAGGAGTAATTTTAGGAGTCATCTCCAAAAATGGTGGTGAACTCAGTTGGCATGTTTTGAGGAGTTGCTGACTTCCCAACTGGGGTCCTTGAAGTACCTTCTTCTGTGCCATTTGTCACATATGGTTCACAATTGATTTATGGGTTTTCAATTTTTGACTTTTTGTACTAAACGTTCCATATCTGAGCTGAGCAAGTATAATTGCACACAATCCGCTTTTTGTTCCAATTTCAGGAATAAAACTACCCTAATAGGCTCTCCTTCCTTCTTTAGGGTCATTATTTTGCTGAGTAGATCATTGCTGAGTTTCAAAGCTTCTTCTACTCCTTATTTCGTTCTTAGTAAATCTCTCCTCTAGACAGTGAATTCTCTATGATCTTCCAAATATAAGACAGTCTTATTGATGGTTGCCAATTCCATCCATAGTTTTCTTAGTTCGTCCTTGTATGTTATCATGGAAAGGATTTAACTAGAATTGGCTTATCTTACTCAACTACCTCCTATAGTGAGCATCTCTTGTTAAATTCTTGGTTTGTTGATACTAGTTCTCAGAGGTTAACTGCACAAGTTTAGTTATTATGTGCACTATTTGCGTTGATTGATATTAATGAGAATATGTAATTGTAAATAGTCTAGAAATTATTATCCATAGCTGAATAGAAAAACTAGGTTGATAGGTGGTCCAACGCTAAACTTGGAATCCTTCACTTGATACTCATTATACTGATAATAAGGGACTTCTTCCCTCTTCCAGTTGGACTGAATCTAACTCTAAATTCAGAGGTTCTTTTCCGAGGTTCCCATCACGTTGAGTCAACAAAGAGCTAATCAAAGTTCTGCTTCTCTTTCCTAAGGATATCCAAGTTTACTCTTTATCACACAAAATAGTTAACAATTACTATACTACAATTATACTAAACTGAAGATGAATAAGAACTTGATATTAATTTGGATTTGCTTTATTATTATACTAACTATGAAAATAATATGGGAGTTCGGCTCCCAACTACTCTGTTGATGACTCAATAAGGAAAAGGCAGACGTTGCTGTTAATTTTACCTTAAAGGTCTTGTATAACGATAGACTTCTCCATCGGGCTAAGTATTGCTCCATCAGAAATCCCAGAAACCAAAACTGGAAAGAGAAAGAAAACATGTCCCTACGTTTCTGCTCAATAACAGCAAACCAACCTCATTTTAGCTAGCTGTGAAAATAGTTCAAACCTAACTCCCATTTTGACTTGGAATTCAGATTCCAAATTTTGATATAAAACGCCTGAGGGATTTCTGACTAAGTTTGGCTCAGAACTAGGGTTTTGCCCACTCTGAACTATACTTTAAGTATAAAAGAGCTTCAAGCCTGGCCAGGAGAGGGCTTCCTGAAGTGCAATCTTTAAAAAATCAAGCCCATCTTTCAAACCTCAGTTTGGAATTTTTGCAGCTTCTCTTGGCCATTTAGGCCTCATGCCTTACCTGAGCATTGGGCTCAACAAGGTTTCTTCACAAAAACAAAACCTTGAGCTTCTGGGGCATTGGCCCTCACAAGTTGCTCTGTCTTTTTCTTGACTCACTTGCAATGACAGAGATATTCTGTGATCGCCTCGCTTGATTTTATTACTTTAAAAAAATAAAGGTCACTTTGGGGATTTGTATCCTCCCTTACCTGCCATCCTTTTTCCACATCTGAGATTACCCAAATTTCAAGAGTTAAAGATTAGTTGGTATTATCCAACCCTACAAGCTTACCTCAGTGGTTCAACTTGGCTGTTGAACCTATTATAGCATCAATTTACTCCACTGAAAATTCAGGCATCTGGCAAAAGAAATTTGGGCGGTTCCATTTTGTTACATAGTTCCAAACTTACCTTTTTTCATTTGCCCAATTTAAGCTCCAAACACCAGATCTTGATGTTGCCTTGGGTCTCAGTTTTGAGTAACCAGCACCAGAGGGAGCAGGTGACTGATGGCCAACCCTGGAACCAAGGTGATGAGGGGTGTTTATTTGGATGAGGTCTCCCTCTCATCAGATATTAGATGGTATCACGGGATCTGGCCCAGATGATTTCATCCCTTTTGGTCAGCCCCTTTAAGTGATTATTGCTGCCAAGACTCGCTGTACCATGCACTCTTTTAAGCAACGTATCCCATCCAAATGCCAGGCGTACTCCCCACATTGGGTGTGCTGATACAGCATCCCAGTCCTGACTTACCCTCATCAGAGTTTACCTCACCACTAAGGATCCAGAATTTATTTCAGAATAAATTTCTTGGGGCTTAAGGTAACTCGCCCCAAAAAGCCCTCATAATGGCAGCTTCCTGCTTGTGAGCTCTCTTCTTGGAGGTTTCACTTTAGTGTGGGGAAATGTGAAAAAATGGTTTAAACTGTCAATCCCATTTTGACTTGGAATTTGGATTCCAAATTTTGAGTCAAAACGCAGGAGGGGTTTCTGACTAAGGTTGGCTCAGAACTAGGGCTTTACCCACTCCAAACTATGCTTTAGGCTCAAAGAGCTTCAAGCATGGCCAGGAGAGGGCTTCCTGAAGTGCAAACTTTAAAAAATTAAGCCCGTCGTTCCAAACCTCAGTTTGGAATTTTTGCAGCTTCTCTTGGGCGTTTAGGCCTCATGCCTTACCTGAGCATTGGGCTCAAAAATATTTGTCACAAAAACAAAATCTTGAGCTTCTGGGGCATTGGCCCTCACAAGTTGCTCTGCCTTTTTCTTGACTCACTTGCAATTCCAGAGAAATGCTGTGATCGCCTCACTAGATCTTATTACATAAAATAAAAGTAAAGGTTAATTTGGGGATTTGTATCCTCACTTACCTGCCGTTCTTTTTCTGAATCTGAGATTTCCCCAAATTTCAAGAGTTAAAGATGGGTTTTTATTATCCAACCCTACCAGTTTACTTCAGAGGTTCAACTTGGCTGTTAGATCTATTTTGTCATCAATTTACTCCACTGAAAATTCAGGCGTCTGATAAATGAAATATAGGTGGTTCCATTTGTTACACTAGTGACCTGATTAGGTAATGTGACTTTTTACTCATTATAGCAGGTTGTAAACCAACTGGTCAATTCGCTTGTTGCAGGCGCATCACTCACCTCAAAACTCCTAAATAAATTCCTAATCAGTCATTGATGAACAATGAACATCAATTGGCACATCTTATTTAATCATTGATTGACTATCAGATAAGTTAATTTCGTCAGTAACTCTGACCAATGTGATTTTAGACATTCACACGGATTAACCCAGCATATCCAAACCCAGGAATCACCCAAAATCTGCTAGCATTATTAAGCTGACATCAAAATCAACCAATCTCCAAATCATCCTCTAGCAGGACTTATCCCCTAACAAACCAACAGATTCTCACCTAAGAAGCTGAAAATGTGGGCAAAAACCTAATAGCACCAGTTTAACTTGAACGCCTGATGGCATATTGTGAAGGTAGACTTTACTAAATGTCATACTAAGATAGAAATATGTTTATTTACAAAGGAGAATTTTTGAAATAAAAAAAGCTGACACATACCCTGAGGAGGGCTATTACCTTTATAGTAGAAAGGGAGAATTATAAGGGAAATCAAGAACTGGTTTACGCCTGGTTTCCTGTGGTAAAGCATCATTTGTTAGGTTGGGAAGAGATTAGTAGTTGGAAAAATTGCTGACAAGTTGATCACATCAAAATTATGATAGCGCTTGTTATAGATTAAGAAATGTAACAACGATATAGTAACATCCTTGCACATACTGTTATACTGATAAGTAATACCAACAAGTTTGCGCAAATTTGGTCTACCAAATGATTTATGGAATCTTGAGAATGTATTGATTAATCCAGTAACTTTATCTGTGATTGCTTCTTTATATATGACCAAATCTGACTTAAAGCTCATATATACTCATATTGGGTTTTAGGAGGGTTGAGTAATTTCTAAAATGTTGGAAGCGATCAGGCCATGATTGGGATGAACCTAAACGCCTGCTAAAGACCCATAGACTGACCCCTCCCTGAAAGCCCTTTCTATCAATTACATCAGAGTAGAAGAGGGAAAGTAAGGCAGGGTGAGAGTTTTTAGGGGCTAGTGCAATAACACATTGCTCTTATTCCACATTAGAAATGTCACTGAGCTTAATCAAGGGAGCTACAAGAGACCTAAAATTCTACTTACTTCTAAAAGAATCATGTTCATGGTCCAGGAGGAGAGGCTGAGCCTCAGGATTTAAATATCTATTCATTGATGCTGGAGTAGTGTTATCCCAAACAGACTTTAAAGTATTCAAGAAACTATAGGCTTTCTGTAGCTAAATATTGGATGTTCACAAGCAAAGCTAAATTTTAAAGGTAATAAACGCCTAGCTTCATTTATGCATATAGGATATTCCATAGATATGTCCACATAGTGCACTTCACAGTAGAAACCAACCACGCTTTGTATTTAATTATAGAATTTAAGAAGTCAGAAGATTAGATAGCCTAATGGGCTTTAGAAATATAAGCCTAAGATAGAAATCCACCACCATGCAGCGTAAAAAACCAAGATACTAACTGTTTATATCACCTGCACATAGTGAACTTGAAAGTTAATCTGGACAGAAATCTATGCAATGAGATGTTAGCTCATAAATATGGTTATACGCCCAATGAGGTTCAAATAACTTTAGAAAAGCTGAGGAAGAATATCCTTGTTAGTAGCCACTTTATAATGATATAAAAGAACAACATTTTTTATTTCACAGGCCCATTAAGTAGACTGAATAAATCATTTTAGCCCATAAAAAATGGCTAAAGCAATATATAAAACCCCTTGAACAAAAAAGCCACATTACTACTAGGAAATGATCGTTTTGAAATTTAAGATTCGCATAGTTGTTGCAAGGAGTACCAAGCTGAATCCTGCTACCAGAAGGCTACATCCTATAAATTGGGTAAACCCAGTTTCACCGCTATAAGGTCTCTTTTCGACGTTTTAGTAACCATTGTTTAATGATTTGGGAAATTTTTGCATATAATTGTGGCTATAAATGTCTCAATAAGTGGGTGCAGGCCAAAGCACTCAAGGATTTGGGCGCTATACTTAACGGCAATTTATAAAAACATAGTTATTGGTAAGGCTGCCCGCAGTCTATATGTCTCAAGCATTGGGCTAACTTTAATTATCAAATATCCTAAGGCTATATGATCTAATATGTATATAACATAAGATATCTACGCCCTATCACACTGAAATTAGAAGCACTTTAGAATGAGTAAATGTTACACTTGTCCCATTCTAAAGAATTTGGCTACTAGAAAAGCATCTAGAAGCAATCTTATCTTGCTCTCCACTGTTTTTGTGTATATTATTGTCTATCAATTTGCAACTAGTCGCTCACTGTTCCAATAGCTATTTGGGAAGCATCTTGCGATACCCCCAATCTTATACTCATGTGTCTATAAAAATAGAAAGTTCCAAATGATATCTTGCAAAAATTTATGCAGATATTTATCCAGCTACAAAGCAAAGCATAAATCAACATGCTAGCACTTAAATTTAATTTTTAGAAGCGTTATAATGAAGATGACAGACCTTAAATATCTTTGACATAGTATAAGCCTTATGGCATGATAAGCATGGCTTTGAATAGACCATATTTATTGATTCACGCTTGAAAATATTCTTGACATCATTGCAAAGTCATACACTGATGTCAACCCTCAGAAAAACCTTATTAGGGGCTATTGTATTAATTGAGTGCATGCTAGATTTTCTAAAAAAGAAGTATCAGAAAAGCTCCAGACTTTTAGCCACTCTTTTAGATAACATTTCTACCCCTTTAATTTTTGGTTCCCTGATGTTTGATCAAGTGAGGGGAAATGTTGCACTTTGGACTGGCCAACTTATTTTAATCATATAACTTATTTACTCAATTTTATATTAAACTAGTATATAGACAGAGGCTTTCAATTACATACCTCAATGCTGGGCTGGTGGCAATCTATATAATATATACTTTCAGTTGTCTTGCCTAAGCGCCTGTTTAATATGATAACTACTACTTAGTATTGAATGCCTATAATAGCCAGTGAAACTTTCAAATCATTATTACATTGATTACCATGCCATGATGCACAGTATTCAAATCATTTTTTAAATTTAAATTTATTGGAGGTATGCTGACCAGGGGACAGACATTACCAAAAACAGAAACACCAAACAAATGAATTGAAAACATAAGCCAAACGCTATAAACAAGCGTTGTGACACATAAAAAATGATAAAACAACCTACCAGGTGGAACAGCGGTGAGCCGCTTATCCCACCATGGTAAAGGGGGAGGATGAATTAGGAAGATTATCAATTTCAACTTCAACATTGAAGAGTTGGATCAATGCTGAGAGCAAGGGGGTTGGGGCATCCTCAGGATGAGAATCAAGGTGATATAAATAATTGTTGAGATCGTCACTGACAATTTGGGCCTGGAGCATTGCCTCCAGGAGTTCAGCATCATGGTGTTTAGCTTGGATGTGGGCGTTGAGAAGCTGGGCGAATGTTGTAATGTTGGCTCTGGTGATGCGCGTGGTTGGGGAAAATCTTCCAGTTCAGCAACATGCTTGACAGTGTTGGTGGCAGTTTCAGCTAAGCGTTCTGTTTCCTCTTTTTCAACATCAGAGAAATTGGGGGGAACTGGGTGATGTTCAGCCCTTTCTTAAATTCAACGACAGAGAGTGCCATGGCATCATAGAGATGGCGACTTTTGGGTGAGGCCATTGTGGCCTCGGCAAGCTGATGGTCACTCAGGAAAGGGATAGCGCTGGGTTTGTGGACATATTTCTTGGGCGGGAATGGGGCATCAAAGTCTTAATTCATATAAGGTTCTAAATTAATCAGGAAGTTTTGAGGAGGGAAAATTTCACCAGATTCAGTCACTTCATCCAATAAGTTCCAAGGATTATGGTTGATTGGGATTGATTCAGAGATACGTGGTTGTGGTTGGGTAAGTTTTGGGGCGGTAAATTTCTTAGATTGTATATGGGTCCAAACCTGCTCCCAATTAGTTAGATTGTGAGTAAATTGGCTGGCTTGGGTTTTAGTTGCAATATTTTGCTGATTCATTGAGCGCTCAGCTGGAGGGGGTGGGGGCAGACAAAATCCCCACTTGAAAGCTGTAGGTGTGGCCTCATGATTGGGTTTGGTGGTGTTTGCATTGTTTGAACTGTATTAACATGCCTTTTTGGAATGGTCCAATTCATGGCAGATGGGGCAAACTGTGCAGCCATTGTCAATGCAAGCCTAAAATAAGTGGTCTGGTGCAGATGGGATATAGGCACATGGTAAGATGTTCTGGGCTATGGTTGGCTGGTGGGGGGTAAGGGTGGCCATTGCCCAAGGTGCCGCTAGGTTCTCAGCACCTCTCAGGACAAGGAAATGTAGGATGGGTTCTGTTCTTTAAGTGGACAGCCATGACATCAACTCTTCAAAGAGTGTTAAGGGGGAAGGTGTGAGGGAAGGTTTGCAAAGGTCACCATGAATGTGGTATCATTGGGGAGGCGTGTACAGGTGATGGTAATGGGTGTGTATTTATAATCTAAGGGCGTTTCTGCTGCTGCAGCCGCATCCTCTTAAGTGGGGAATCTAATATCAAAAAAACCCTTGTAAGGGTGGAAGTCAATAAACCCTGCTGTTACAAAGATGTTCATTGCCAGCTCGATTATTGCTTTGTCAGCATACAGGAAGAGACATCCGTACTTGATGTGGAGGCAAAAGCGAATTATGGATCAGGGTAGGGCTAGGGGGTGGGGGTGGGTTGGGTGGACTCATGCGAGGTGCAGTACTAAGTCCCTTGGTGTGACAAATTTGCAAGTTGCATTTGGTGGGCTGGATGAACCAGTCCACACACGTTTGACTGTCAGGCGGTAAACACTATCAGGTGGAGCACCGCTGCCTCACACTGGGGCAGCAGGTGGTGGATCTGAGGACATGAGATGGAAAATTGGTATGGTGAGGTGGCGGTGGAATATTAACTTTTTCAAAATTGCTCAAAAGTGATGTTGAGCAGAAAGAGATTTTGTATTCACATCATGTTCCTAATAAACAATTACCTTATTCAGTTCTGGCCAAACTCATCATTATTAGGGTTAATATTATATAATTTTGCTATTTGCCAGTTCTTAGATGTAATAGTCTATTTATTATTGGTTAATTTGCATAAAAAGCCTTAACATCCCTGTCATTTATAATTGTAATGCAATTATCCCAAATAACTCAGTACTCTTAAGTTATCAAATAGTTAAACCAATGGGAACTAATGATTTTTATTGTATACAGGAAGGGAATGCCATTTTGAAGGGTTTTTATTGTTTATTTTAGCTTGCTGGAGCCTATCAGAACCAAAGATATCCAACATGAGTCCCATAGCCACTGTCAGTATTTAAACTATGGTGTGCTTTTAGGTTTGTTTTATAAGCATAATTTTGATAATAAGGTTTTTGTCATGAATAAATGACATAATTGTGTGGACAGATTGTACCAATAAGTCTGAGGGGGGAGGCCAAGGGAATTAAGTTAGAGACCTGTCTGCCCTGAAGAAAACCCTTGATTAACGCTGTGTAAGGTCAAAATATGATTAAATTGGTTTTGTGCGTGATGGTTTCAAGAGCGTTACATTCTCAGCTCTATAGTGTATTAGTTAGATTTTAAATTATGGTATGACATTACATAAGCTTGTAAATTGGGGCTTTGGGTCCTGTTCAGTTTACTATTTTTCCAAATCTGATAAATCTAATTGAAGTCAATCACCCAAATGTGAGCTTAATCAAACTATAGTACAACAATAGTTGGTAGTTTGCGTTTAATGGTTGTATTGAGTACAGTGCCTAGCCCTTATAAAAAGATATACCCCATTTTTTAAACGTAGCTGTTTGAGACCAATCTTCTTTGTTGATGGATTACTTTAAAAAACTATGTTTGTTTTCGCTTTTCAGATAGTCACATGGTTTGACCTCTTTGCAGGCCTCCTGGAGGATGTCCTTGGTAGTTAAGTCATTTTATTATGGTTTAAAAATTTATGGATTCTAATTCATTCCCTGGGAAAATCTGGACCCCTCCAAATCAAGGCACCCAAAAATCCTAATTCTGATCTGCGCTTGGTTTTGAACTCCCCCTGGGGTCCTACCAAGTCCTCACATTTTTAGTTAAATAGTAATATACACAATTCTGCACACCCTCTCCTTGGGTCTCCTGCGTAATGGCACCTTTCATGATGCCCTCTTACATTTACTGTTAGCAGCTTGTTCCCTGGTAGTGTGGCTGTACATTCCACACAACCTGTTAGGGAAAAAAGGGAGTTACAGATAATCTCTTAACATTAGTTGACTAACCCTTTTACTATACATGAATGAGAACTATCCAAGTGGGGCTCTCCCCAAGTGTTAACA
The DNA here is from genome assembly GCA_022478985.1 of Massospora cicadina. NCBI lineage: Eukaryota > Fungi > Entomophthoromycota > Entomophthoromycetes > Entomophthorales > Entomophthoraceae > Massospora > Massospora cicadina. The sequence continues at coordinate 272,331 of JAKSZP010006606.1, read as the reverse complement.
GGGTGCTTTGGCCGTTTGTCCCAGCCTCTATGCTGCTCACCACAGGCATTCTCAATTAATTTCTTTTAGTTCATCTTGGCGTTATTCTTGATATGTCTAACTGGGAAGTTCTCAATCTTTTATGCTCATACCTTGTGGTTTTAGCCTTTAGGATCCTGTTGGTGTGATCCTGAGGCATACCCCAGAAGTTTATTCTGAAATCTAACAGGCGCTAGCTTCCATCACATCAGAAGCTTTCATGAATAAAAAGCTTAAAACGCTCCCGTCTACCCTATCATGGATTAAAACTTATGTAGTGACTGTCCCCCAGTGCACTGACTGGTTTTTCTCAGTGTTCCAAAAACAGCTGCATTTATGGATAAATGTAGGAAGCTTGGAATACTTTCTGAAAAAGCGTTACCCTGACTTATAATCCTCCCAAACCTTCTACAAGTTCTTTGCTATGCGTCAGGCGGGACGCCTTTTTTAAGCATATATAAATGAACTTTGGAACCAGGCCCAAACAACTACCTTTTTAAGATGTAGCTAAAACGTCTTTTCTTCATTCAACGTTGAATACTTCCATAAGGAACGCCCCAGTATGGCAGGCTCTACCTGCTAAATTCAATCCACTGATAGAAGCTCTTTGGGGTTATTTTTCTGCCTTAACTGGAAAGGGGGCAGTTAATTTGGGCATCGTTGTTCCACCCAGGGAGACCTTTATAAATACTAGCACCAAAAACTCCTGTGCGTACTTAAAATGGGAAGAGTCTTATCTTTTAATAACTTCAGTTTTGTTGAAACTCAAGGGTGGGCAAGTGTTTAGCCCTAAGTCTTTAGGTAAAGTTTCAGTTATTTTTTCTGTGATGATGTCACCTGCAGAGGCCCCATATAATTTTGGCACCCAAAACAAAGGATTCTTCTTTTAATGGGTCAGGGCTCTACCCTGATCCTTCATCCATTTCAGGGAATTAAAAGGTTTGAATAAGTATATCCCCAAACCTAAACTTTTTAAAATCAACTGATATGATGCCCCTCTGAAGCTCTTTCCTGAGGGAAGCAGCTGAACCCTTGGTAGGGGCCTAGCTGTTATGGTGTTAGATATAATCATTAGCCAGTTGTCAGATAAGGTTGGTGCCATTGAAATACAAAAACGCCGTTTTTAACGGAATTCATATAATATGAATGGACTGATTATAAGCTCTTTCAAATCCAGTTTGGATCTGATTTCCGTGTATCATATCACCCCTGAGAACCCGCTCCTGACCCCCACTATGATTCTCCAGACTCAGGAGGTGGAAAGGAAGCTAATATTACAATATGCAGATATGTATGCTACTGCTGAGGATATTATGAGGTATGAGTCCTCAGAGGTGATGGTGGCCAACTATCCTTCTCCATTTTGATGCAAAACTTATTCTGGTGGCATGATATTGCCTGATGAAGATTTTACTGGAGAATTTCTGGCTTTATCTGTGATTAGTCAAAGTTATTTTGTTTTTTTCTGTTAATACTACTCTTTATTCCCCTTTAGGGAAATTATTTACAACTATTTTTGGTGGATACTAGGGCCTCTGAGAATTTGTTGACTAATACCTAGCTGACTACCTTGAGCTAAAATACTTGCCTGGTGGTATGGTTATGGAAGAAGCCTCCCAGGGTATTCCCAAACTAAGAATTCAGAATTAAAAGATTATCAAGTTGGCAAGTACCATTTGCTGACTGCTTCCAGAAAGTCAAAAATCTCCCATACCCAACTATTTTAGGGGTAGATTGGTGGCTGAAATTTGATATCAGAACCAAAGTGAAAGCCAATATCCTGATGTTTATCCCTGAAGGTTGGGCAGGAATTATTAATCCCCTTGTATAAAGTCAGCACTAAGGGCAATTTACTCCAGTGGCCTAAGGTACACAAACTCAGCCTTGCACCTCTTCTGAAGCCCAATTTTAAAGGTGCCCTTACCTTTTTGTTATGAGGGTTAGACTCTTCATTTGATGTGGCTTCTGCCAATATCATACCAGTTTATTTAGAGTTTAATTGTGATTTTAAAATCACTGTTGAGTAGTTGACTGGACCTAATCATCAGGTATTTTGATAGGGACATTATAATACTAGCTTATGCCTAATTTATTATGGATTATAACGAAGATATCAGTGACTATGGATCATAGAATCCTAAGTATATGTGAAGCTTGAGATCCGCGGCCTAGCAATTCCACTTAATAATATCTGACTAGATAACACGGGCTGGGGCTTTGTTGGTTAAGTCAGACTTAATAATAGTTGACTCAATGACCTGGGCTCGTGGGCTTTGTTGGTCTATGTCAAAATTTGTTTTTAATGTTGATTGAGTTTTTGATCAAATTAATTACTAATTAGTGGTACAAGTCGCATAGGTATGTGCCACCGTTACTCAAGAGGAGCGATGGTTTAGCTATTTTCAGACGCACCAGAGGAAACACTATCTTGAAATATTATCAGTAAAACACTGACCACGAGGCTGAGCTGAGTCACCACAGAGCCTCATATTTTTTAGACCCTCTGAAGTCTTCATTGTGATCCACTGGCTAAGTGGCGATGTGAGGCGAGGTGTTATAAGTAAGGTTTGGTTAACATCAAATTGATAAATTCTCCCTATTTTACACAAATAAAAAACGATATTTTAGCATAACAAGTTGGTAGTTTTTTACAAGCATTTTGTATTTAATACATTTTCATTGTTTAAGTTGAGGAATAACTTGGGATCATAAGGATCAGGGAAGTGAGCCTTTGTGCAAGTAAATGACAGGAGAGACAGCCTTGAAGTGTTATTTTTGAGGAGTTTATATTCTAATTAATGTCACAGTCTGGTCTATTGTCTCCATACAATAGGTGCTTGAAACTCTGATTCATCTAAAAAGAAGAACCAGACCATTTTAAGTAGGCCAAAACTTCAACACCTAGCTTTAAAGAAAATTTCACCCTAGCTAGGTAAGCATTGCCTTCTTCCTGTACGCATATGAGAGTTCCATAAAGGAGGCCACCAACTAGTAGAAGGTGAAGAATATCCACTCCTGCCTCAACAGCACTGCCCAGGAGATCATGACCCCCCTATTAAGGAGTGCAACACCTGAGAACAGGTCTATACAGCCTTAAATCAAGAACTTGCATCAATCAAACCCTGGCCAACTAAAAATAAACGTTCATGGGTATCTGCCTGAATAAAGGAGAAAGCCTCATGGAGTTTGCCAGCCGTTTTATGCCCAAACAACCCTTAGTCACTTAAATTGTATCACCTTGGATGATGCTATAACCACTGCTATCTCCGCATTTTGATCCTACCCTGAGGTTTAAAAACATATGTTTTACAGAAAACTGGGTTTACTTGTATCTGAGAGTTTAAGGAAGCTTTTAACAAGATCCCTGTATTGACGCTACACTCTAAGCTACCTCTTCAGGTCCCTTTAACCATCCTTGAGTCCATGTGGTAAAAACCAGAAGAATTCTCGACCTCAATGCATCTACTGTAACATTTTCAGACACAGCGCCAAGACCTACTGGAAATGACTTGCTGAGGAGGTTGGAAAAGGACCGTCAGCATGAAGGATGAGGCGCTTCATGCTCAAATCCCTACCACGCCTCAAGAATCCTCCATAACTTTGAATGAACCTAGAGCTATTGCACCTGGAAAAGAATTTTGATATCAATCAATAATAAAGAAATTGATTCTGCTTACTCTTCTTCTGATGACTCGCCCATATGTCTCATGCTACCACACCAGTTTAGAAGTCTGGTTACCCACGTCGTATTTTGATTTCATAAGATTCCAGTCTTTACCATAGTGACAGTGGCTCCCCATGAACGTCATATTGTCCAAATTAATGAAGCGCATCAAGATCGCTTTAGATTTGCCCCATTATAAGTTGTATGGCACAGCTGGCCCACAATGCACCTGATCTATAGGGGCCTATTCCTCTCTACTTGTATATTTTTGAAAGCTCTCTGGAAACACCCCCACTGTCGCGCTAGATAAACCTAGCTATGACCTGCTCCTTGGGACTCAGTTCCTTTGAGACTACGCAGCAGTAGTCCATTACAATGATGGCTTTTCTATCCCTACTAGGGCATCAGGCTCCCCTGATCTTCAAAACCTCTCATGATTCTAAGATGGAAATCAAAGCCTAAGTCTGTTTACTGGAGAGTGAATGCTGAATCAAATTGGCTAAAATATCACAATATGGGCTTTCACGTCTGATTGCCCTTGCTGTTGATGGGCAAGAAAGCATGCCAATCTACTTACCTAGGGTGACTACAATAGCTTTGAAGTCCCAAGCCATTGCCAACACCCAGGTCCATGTTAACATCCCCTCTGGATACCCATTGGAAATCTGAGGCCTAGAAAACCCGGCCACCCAGGAAGTGCTAACCTGCCTGGGAATTTTAGACTCAGCTTATGCTGGATCCATATCAGTGTTGCTGGCTAACCTTACTGACAAACCAAAAATAGAAGGTCCAACCAGTCCCACCGCCTATGTCTACCTCCTACTAGTGGAGGCTGCTGACAATGTCCAAAGTTTTATAACCCTAAGAGACTTTAGCTTGTAACGCCCTCATTGGTGGTCCTGCTTAACACATGTATCAGAAAGGACCTCTCAGATGACCAACAACGCAAGGTATAAGAGTTGTTAAAGGAGTATTCAGACCTATTTTTGGCCTCAACCTATGACTTCCAAAGAATAAATGGAGTCATCCATCATGTGTAGACTGGGATTTCCCCCCTTCCGGTCACAACCTTACTGAAAGAGCAAGTTTGAAGAGGCTCAGATGATAGTGGAGCTCAGACAACTATTCAATGCTGGACTCCTAGTACCATTGCGCAGCCCTTGGGCCTCTCTTCTTCTTCTGGTTTGGAAGAAGGACAGCAGCCACCAGGTGGCGATGGACTACCAGCAACTCAACTCCATCACCAAAATGGACAGTTATCCTCTGCCCTGAATTAATGATTTCCTCCATCTGCTCTCCGGATTGCAGTACTTTTCCACCATGGACCTTGCCAGCGGATATTAGCAAATTGAGCTCGCCCTTGAAGATTGAGCCAAGTGCGCTCTCATAGCTAATGAGGGACTATTCGAGCCATGAGGATGCCCCAGGGCCTCTGTAACTCTCCGGCCACTTTCTAATGCATCATGGATGGGATCATTGGGGACTTGAGCTTCTGTGCATCCTTGTCTACCTAAAAAACATACTGTTTTCTCACAAACCTTTAATGGACACGTCAAGTATCTCAGGGAAGTCTTCAATCAGCTCTGGAAGGCTTCTATAGGGCTTAAACCTTTTAAGTGTTCTTTCTTTCAGTCAGAACTGGTGTTTCTGGGACACATAGTTTTAAAGGATGGCATCCAGCCTATACCAGACAGAGTTGACGCCATAGAAAGAATGTCGCGCCCCCAAAGCTTAAGGGATATCCAGGTGTTCCTAGGCATGGTGGGCTATTATTGTCAATTTATTACCCGGTTTGCTGACCTAGCTGAGCCACTATTCTATCTCCTACAGAAGAATTTGCCTTTTGAATGGCGGCCTTAACAAGAACAGGCTTTTAATGCCTTGAGAAATGCTCTATGTACTAAATCCAATCTAGTCACCCAGGGTTTTATCAACGCTTCTTGTTGTTTAAAGATGCAAGCAATGTTGCTGTCAGGGCTATCCTAGCCCAGCACAACAAAAAGCAGATTGATCATCACGTGGCCTATTTTAGTAAGACATTGAGAAAAGCCAAATAGAACTACAGTGTTACTGAGGTGGAGTGCCTGGCTGTCTTTCTAGCCATCAAACTTTTTTGGCCTTATCTCTATAGTACCCATGTTACCATTGTTACAAACCATTACACGCTTCAGTGGCTCCAGCAAATGAAGGACCCTAATGGCCATTAAGCAGATGGCCTTATGACTGCATAGCTATAATTTCACCATTGTCTATTATGCAAGCGCAATTCACCAAAAGGATGACGGCCTCTTCAGGATGCCAGTGCTAGCAGCTTTGACCCCTGAGGAGGAATGGCTGTACATTATGTTAGGACAACCTGAGCGGTGGGAGTTGAAAACTCCCAAGGTCCAAACTGATCTATGAAAAGTGAGCTGAGACACTAAAATTAAGGATGGGTTGCTCTATAAGAGGGTCAATAATAAATGGTTCCCTTATGTCCGCCCTTCTTTCCAACCAATGTTATTCTAGAGGGACATTCTAATGTGGAACAAGGGCGGTTAAGATGACTCACAAATGACTGAAGTCACGATGTTATTGGTACCAAGTGGTAGAGAATTTAAGAGGTTTTAGAGGCATGTATGACTTGCCAATCCCAAGACTGAGCCAATCCTCAATTTCAACACTTGGTCATTGCCCAATGGGGCTCTTCAATGTCATTAGCATCAATGTAGTGGGGCCTCTTCCCACTTGGTTACATGTCCATAAATATATTCTCCTAGCCGTGGAGCATCTAACCGGGTGGGTGAAGCAATTTTGATCCCAGCTGCCACCGCCAAAGCCACAGCCCTCTTTCTTGTTTGATCCATTTTCACCCATCATGGGTGCCCAAAACCTAACTTTTGGACAATGGGTTGAACAACACCTCACAGGTAGTATAAGAACTTATCTCGCTATTTAGCATTATCTAGAGTTTCGCCGCCCCTTACCACCCATCAACTAATGGGGCGGTAGAACGCACTAACGGAGCTCTTATATCCATTTTACATAAGATGGCCACCTCAAATCCTGCTTGCTGGAACCATTACCCAACCAGCGCTTTGCTTGCCTATAAGATAAGCTACCACCGAGTCATCAAGATGTCCCTATCTTAACCCTGTATGGGCGTGCTCCCCAGCTACCAAGTAGCGTTCATCCATCACTTGAGACTCTACACCTGAGAACTCCAAGTTAACTATGATGGCCTTAGCTGATGAAAGTGTCCGGCTTCATTCCTTAGCCACACATGGCATTGTCACCACTACAGGAAGAGAGACATCCCGAATATAATCTTGACTGACCCTCTTTACCAACTTTCCAACTAGGTGACCTTGTTCTAATCTATCACCATCAACCTGGAGGTCAACAGAATCAGCTTGACATTATTTGGTCTGGACCTTATAAGGTTTTTCATAAGCTGAAGTCAGAGTACTCCATTTCTGACGTCACCCAGGGGACCATTATTAATAGGGTGCATGGCCAGATCCTTTGGCCATATACCCTCCTCTGACAGGATCTTGAGGGGGGCGTTGTCAGGATTTAAGATGAAAAACAAATCAAAGTCCCTACTTACAAATTGAGATGCAGTGAATTAACTCTTGACCTTAGTTGAATGTGTAACAAATGGGATTAATCCATTTGTTGCATTTAAACTAGGGTTCAGACTTTCCAAATCCTGAGCCAATTCATTTTAAAAGATTTTTGGTATTTGTCAGGTTTGAACGAGGATGTGGAAGGGTGATCTTTAAGGTTGAGTCCTCACAATTCTGAACTTTGTTTGGAATTCTCTCTCAATTTCCACTCTCACGTGGGTTTCTCTGGTGGACTTGGGGCCACCCTTACCTTGACTTACCTGGTGATCTGTGATGCAACAAGTTTTTGTCACGTCAACAAAAACTTGGGTTTTGGGGTTTCCCTCCCTCCAATTACTATGTCTTTTCCCTTGTTTTGTTTGCAGCATCAGATTATTGGGATCCTGTTCATCTGCAACTCTTTATTTATAAAATTAAAATAAGGTTAATTCCAGGGGTTGCAACCTTGCTTACCTATTTTGTCTTTGTCTCGCTTTTTTTAGTTTTCTAATTTCAAGGTTTAGTGGGTTAGTTGCATGAGGCGCTAACACCTACCTTAAGAGTCTAGCTTACACTGGACATTTGGCATCAATTGTGTTAAACCTTTGGTAAGATGGTGATTTGGAAACTGGGACGTTTCAGACCATTACAGCAGGAACCCTTATCTCATTGCCACCAAACCCAAATTCAATCAAGAAATTACACACATTTGATAATCCATGGAGATGACTTCAGGAATCTTGTCCCTGCTTCCTGAATCGCAAGTGTGGCCTCCACTGCTCCAGTCATGGGGACAATAAATTACATTGAGGGTGCCACCCAGGTGGTCAATCCAGAAGGCATGAGATATCCTGAGCGGATGGGGCCACAAAAATCTTTGAGGCACCGTGTCCCTGTGCACCCTATAATATCAATACATTTTAAACTAATAAAGTAGCCTGTATTGAGTCCATTCTTACGTTTTTTGGCCTCTTTGCAAATTTTTGGCTTTGGGACCACCTTTAAACCTTGGTGACAGTCTAGAGAACTGTAATGATGACATACATATTATATTCATCAGTATAGTTAAGCACCACAGTGAAGCCTAAATTATGTATCCCAGTGTGTAAATTAATGCACATGTAGTTTTCAGGTAATTCTATAATTTATGCTACATGATTTTAATTTCTTTTTCCATCTTTGTGTGATGTATTTATTCTTAAGTTGTCTTTTTATATAAATCTTGTGATAATCTATAATAAAATCTATACTAGTATATAGATACACATATATTTATAAAATAGTGTTGACTTTATTGGTATAATATTATATACTGTAAGATGTTAGTTATCTGATCTGATAAAGGGGATGATCATCTTAGGTTTATAATACTTTTCTAGTCATTTTTCTATAATTCAGTAGCTAGTTTTTGATACGCCTTTTTTTAGTACTAGATGGTCCTTGATACGCCTTTTATAATAATTATATCTAAATAAAAAAAGTAGTTTATAAACTGATTAATGTTGGAACGCTTAGTTAACTTAGCATAAGACCTTTATCACTTTGACCAGCATAAAAATTTTATTGCGTTTAATGTTATAATTATATTATGATAATCTTAACAAAATCATTGCACTTCATCTAGGTATAGTTTTATTGAATCTACCAAATTAAAATTCATCTAAATGGGCATCATGTCACCAAAAGGATAGTTCAATTGATAATGTTTTGCCTTTATTTTGGTGTATTGAGTTTATATTCTTATAAATTCTAACAATTCTTGTAATACTATGATCTATTATGCTTGCATGCTAATCTTGGCACATAAATAGCCATTAATTGGAATAAAAAAAGCATAAGGAGTTGGTAGCGTTTAGTCCAAGAGGAAGTATAAATAACCAAAGCATCTTTTGACAAATGTGATGCAAGTCCCATGTTGATTTTAGTTTACAATAAGTAAAGCACATTAATTACTGTCATTAAGTAAATGAGAGGGAAAACTTTATTGTCATAAAATTTTGGGGACTTTTATGATAGGAAATTATCTAGTATGGCATTTGCAGAATTTAAAAAGTAATAAGTCTATATATCAGATTTGGAATTTTTGAAGAGTTATTCCATTACACCAGCAAATTTTTGGACATTGTTATGATCAAATCCAAAATTTAAAAAATATTAATCCTTAAAAAAGTTGAACATAAAACCTTTACTTTTTGTATAACTGTAACAGTTAAATCACCTCCCAACTGAAACATAGCTTTGGCTTTTTTCTGAAAGGTGTTCAATTCATTAGCACATCAATTGAATTCTGAAGATATCATAAACAAACTTCAAAATCTCATTTTACTTTAGGATTAGTTGGAATTACCAAAACCTACAGAATTTTTCAATCTTATTTTAAAGTAGTGCAACAACCAAATGAAGCTTATATGACTAACTTTGAAACGGTTATTTAAGGTGAAAAACTAGAAATTTTAATCTTAAAAATGCATCTAAAAATAGAAATTAAACTTTGTAAAAATACCATAGTTTCACCTTCTAGTCCGTTTATTCTCTTTAAAATTAATAGAGCACATGACTATTTAAACTAAACTATTTTTAATCTTGCCAAAATTCTATATCCTAGTAATTTGGAAAATGTATTCATCCAGGAAGTTACCTCTCTCATATCCTTACTTTAGACCAGAGTTTGTTGCTAGGATTTAATCCTTTGCTATAACTGTTTGTGGTATTTGATGGTTTTGGATGAAAGTTACACCACCAGAGATGTGTGTCTAAGATGGTATCAGTACTCTAGTTCATAATTTGGATAACTTTAACTGATTCATTTGTGTCATATTAGTGGTAACCACTTTTTTACAGTAACCTGTCCATAAAATATAGAAAAAATGGATCATAAGCGCTTATTACTAAAAGACTTACTGCTTAGCACTAAACCTAATACAAACTTGGTCTTCAATGGTATAGTAAAAACTTAAATTTTCAAGCCAAATTTATATTCAACAGCACATGTTTATTTTATAATTCAAATAAGGTTTTCATTATTTTCATGAGTACTATTTTTTACATGATTTTAACAATTTAAGGTTCTGCAACTAACTGTTTCTAACTTTTCTTTCTGATTACTATAACTTTTAGTATTTTTGATTCTAATTAAACAGCGTAATTTGATAATCAACACTAAGTGAGAAAAGTATGAACAATATGGTAAAGAGCTGGGAGAACGTGGTAAAGGGCAGCAGACCCAGACCTGCACCGCCCAAAGGTACCAAGCACACAGGTACAAACAAAAATCTAAGCAAAAATAAAAGACTGAGGTTGTGCAACCCGCGGGTTTCATCAATTTCTTAATAAAATATTGCGGTTATTTGGAAGTATCCCAATTGCAACCACTGTTGTTGGTGGAACACAGGATATGAGTTTTCCTGGGCGTAGAAACACCAACAATGTGAGAAAAGTTTGGCAAAGCCCAACAAAAAATTTTCCTGCACGCGGTGTACCTTACAACCCATACTATCCGCAGAGGTTGGGTAGGCCTTGAGTTCAAAACCGCAGAAGAAGCAAATGATGCGGTGAAGGTTAGAGTAGTACTCAATCTTCCTGACGGACAGCAATTGGTCCTAACCAAACGCACCTTTTGGACAGAATCCAAAGACATATTCATCATTTTTGACTATCTTTTGACTACACTGGCACGCACAGTATTCAAAAGACATCTCCAAGAAGGCTTGGAAGCCTACAGAGAAATTAAACAATTTGAAATGCAACGATCCCAGCTGATGCCAACCCTTAGCACATGGAAGGCAATAGCAATAATTTCACCAAACCAGGATGTAGTAGAGGATATTACAAAAATCCCCCACATTGCATCCTTCACAATTGATGGGTTAAAATCCCAGCTGTTCCGTGCAACAGTGGAAAGTGCACACCCCCCCCATTTGCAACCACTGCCAGTCCTTTGGACACAAGATTCATGCTTGCCCCATCAAAGAAGGCCTGAGAGAAATGAAATTTTGTGAGGAGGAAATGGGCGAAGATGACTCAGAGTATGCCAAAATCATAGATACTACACAAGCCTTCACTGGGGAGAACATAACAATATAAAATAATTGATCATATTTCCCCAAAAGAATGAAAATGGCCAAACAAGCTCGCAAGCTGGCCACAGCCAAGGCAAAGGCCTCAGTGGAATCAACCATATCGCTGGAGCAGATCCAGGAAGACATGGAGGAATTTGAGTCCATGAACCAATCAGATCCTGCAGAAAACCATACACCCAATATCTGACCAGTTTGAATTTGGTGTAACCCGATTCAGAAATGAATGCAGCAAAACTGGGGTTCAGTGTACCCCCAGAAAATGTGGAAGTTAACCCAATTGGGAAGGAAAATCAACAATGGAATGTGCTAGAAAATAATGTGGCCAATAAAAATCCACAAGTACACCACAATAACATTTTGAAACCAAGCAAAGCCAAGAGAGGAGCAAAAACTGCGGTGATGAAAGGGGCAGAATACACCCTAACACCTACTCATGGTTATGCTCTATGCAGCAGAGGTGCAGCGGAGAGCAATGTGAGTGAGGGAGTAGGGCTGGGAGGCCCTGCTAACCACTCCTGAGGCGCATCGGGTGTCTCAGTAAAGATAGGGATGCTGAACATAGTGGGACTCAAGGCCTTAACATCCCAGGCCAAGAAGTTGAGTCTCCTACAAAACCCACCTGTGGATATTCTGGCGGTGCAGGAAACCCACTGTCTGCAGTGAGAGGAGGAGGCATGGGAAAAAATGCTCCTCCCAATAATATCATTTTGATCACTCTACTGTGGGGTGATAGTACACATGAACCAAAACTTTAACTTTATTAATAAAAATTCATTCCTGGATGGCCATGTACTCGCTGTAACATTCTCATGGCACACCAAAGTGCACACAATCGCCAGTGTGTACACCCCAAATGGTGCACATGACCAAAGAGATTTTCTCACAGCCCTAACACCACTAAATCTACCAGCAAACACTTTTGTCATGGGAGACATGAACTGCTGGATTAACCCAGAAATGGACTGATGGCCATACACAATGGAGATACCACAAGGGCAAGTGAAACTTCGAGTACTAAAGGCCACCCTGGGACTATATTATCCACTGCCAAAAAGGCAATCTCTGCTACAAAACATGACACGCCCACATGTACACAATGGTACACTTGTCTCTATGTTGAGGATAGACCTAATACTCGCTCCAATAATTTTCCATCACCAAATTCAAAAATTTAAACTGAAAAAATTGAATTCTTTGACCATCAGCTTGTTTCAGTGTCCTACAAACTGGCGGAACCAAGTACCCAAGCACCCAGATGGTGCAGAATACGCCCAGAAAGTTTAGCCAGCTCAGAATTTCAATCATGGATGGAGGAAATATCCTAAACCCAAAATTTCAAATACCCTTTTGCTTGGACCCACTAACCACATGGGAAAACTTCAAAAAATCAACAACCCAACAAATTAAACATACATCGTCTAGAAGACACAGGGCAGTTTCAGCCATTATTAAACACACATTGGCTGAAATTGACCATCTAGAAAACAACGTACCAAGAATGGGATACAGCCATAGATGGGGTCATAAATGGGCAAAGGTTTCTGCTTGGCTAAACACCCTGATCTGCAAACACCAACACCAAGTTGGAGTCCAATATAAAGGCAAAAACATAAGAGATGGAGAAACTTGCTTGAGCTACTTTTTCTGATGATTCCACGCCAGGAGAAAAATAATATCTTGTACACAGGTCTGTTGACTGGACAAATCCATAGCAGAAACACCCAAAGAAATTGTGACTGAAGTACACAGGTTTTACATGAAATTGTATAAATCTGAGCTGGTCAAAACAGAAAAAAATTGAAAAATTCCTTAGAAGTGCACATATCAACACCGCGGTTCAAAATAACAATTTAATTAACCTAATATCACGTGAGGAATTATGGGAAGTAGTACGCGGTGCACCAAGAGGGAAGTGCCTTGGACCTGATGGGATTTCCTATAAATTTTATAAAAAATAATTTACTAACATCTCTAACATTCTTCTGGCTTCAATGAACAAGTGTATTATGGAAACATGCCTCCTACCTGGAGGCAAAGAAGCATACACGGTCACATTATTCAAGAAAGGAGACAGATTAGACATATCCAACTGGCGCCCAATTTCCCTAACCAACACAGATACAAAATTTTTTACAAAAAGTATGGCCAGATGACTAAGAGAAATTGCAACTGACGCGATACCACCATCACAATATGGATTTGTCCCAAGAAGATCCATATGGGATAACATTCACACAGTTGCAAATGTCTGCCAGTCCAAAACCTCTGGAGCACTTGTATTTTTAAACCAACTAAAGGCATATGACAGGGTGAACTGGACCTATCTTAGAGCCTGCCTTCAAAAATTCAAGCTTCCAAATAGATTCATAAACTGGGTAATGTTGTTTACAGAGTCTGCAACTATGGCTGTGCGGGGAGCAGGCTTCTTAATCAACCCAGTTATCCCACAGAGAGGACTAAAACAAGGAGACCTCTTAAGCCCTCTACTCTACAACTTTAGCCTAGACCCCCTAATCTGAAATACAAACACACTACTAAAGGGAATCAACGTCAAGAGCCAACCACCAGTCAAAATGATGGCCTTTGCTGATGATTGCGTGGTGGGCATATCCAACAATCAAGATGCTTGCAGATTTGAGAAGATGTTTCAAGACTATTCAACCATAAGTAACGCATCACTTAACACTGAGAAAACGGAAATTATACTCCTGGGAAAATATCAGACCCAGTGGATGCCATCTACACAGGGCAAACAAGCTAGTACAACATCAAGACTCCTGACCAGACATAGGAGGCAAAAATTAGCAACAAACTCACTAAAACTTCCATTCATCACCAAGCCAACAGCTGGCCCTGTTCATCACTTGAGAGTATGGTTGGAAGCAGGAGGATACGCTAAATCCATGATGGAAAATCAATTATTAGAAAAAATAACAAAACGCATTGCCTCCTTACATGGACACCAAACAGGTATAACAGGAGGGCTCACAGTAGCCAACTCAATGATTCTATCAATCATATAGTTCACGGCCCATGCAATCGCTTTCTCACCATCTTTCTTCAACACAGTCCACGCCCTATTACAAGGATGGCTATGGTCCAACCACAACCCCTTAGTACGCCTTGAAACCCTATTTGGCTTTAGAAGAAATAGGGGTATGGGGCTTACTAATTATGTAGATCAAGCAACCCATATACTGGGATCCTGGATAGCTCAGGTGACTAGCCCAGATCTTCCAGATAAACATTGGGAAGAACAGCAAGATATAACTTCACATGAGCACTACAATTAAGAAACCCAGATCACCTGAACACATTAATCAAGTATTTGGCATCCCATCCCACAGCTGCAGGACCACATGGCACACCTGCACACTTCAAACGAATACTCCTAGCCATGAGAAGAGCTACATGGTGTATTCATATAAATGATAAAACCAGTCACTGAGGACGCCCAAGGCTAACTCACAGACAGGAGATCAATGATCAAATAGTCACAGACAATATAATAAGCAAAAGCCCAAATACCATAGCTAGGATAGATTACCTGGACCATATGGACATACCCTACAACCTGGAGACCCAAAGAAGAGTATGGAGATACACACATCACCCTCTACTCCAACCCAGGATAAGAGCACATGTATGGAGGTGTATGAGGAGAGTATACCAAACAGCTGAACGGTCAAATGCTACTCATACCTCATGTGCAATATGTGGTCAGTATGGAAGCCTAGCCCACCATTTAGAACAATGCCCAACATCAGCGGCTGTATGGAAAGAGGCCATGCGCCTTTTCCACCAAGAAAACGGACATCCATTCAGCCTAGCAAGGAACATGTTTGCTATAAACATGGACTCTCCTATTCATCCATCTCTCAGGGCACTAATAGTAGCAATAGCACTATGGACGATACATACAATGGTACTGGAATTGTTCACAGGAGCAGCGCCAACAATCCAAGAAGCCATTCATCGCTTCCACAGCCATATATTGGAACATTTCCAAGCATGGCTGTTTGGACATATGACCCCCCCATAACAGAAGGACAATCAACACATGGTTCCCCATATGGTTCCTAAAAGTTGATCCTTTCCTTCACACATGCTGCATCCAAGGATAAGCCAGCATAACCCCCCTCCCTACCATTCTAATCTTGGTGATCCTGGAGACAACAAGAGGGGTTCTGAACCCTCTGGGGTGTCTTTAATTGTCAAATTTCATTAGTTTTCTCACTATATCAGAAGTGCTTGTCCCCTGGTTAACCTTCCCTAAATAAATAAAATGCAACTAACTGTTTCTATAATAACTTAAGAAAAGCCTTGTAATGGTTTAAAAAGAGTACTTATGGGCCTTTTTCAAGCTTTCCTAATTTTTATCATTTTTTCAATGATGGTTATATGCAACTTTCTGTGAAGCTAAATTTATTAACAAGCTAGCTTTTTTTGAGTTGTACTAATTAGAATTATATGTGGTGCAAATAATATAAATACTTGCTATATATGTTAATGACTGATATTGCCATACTGAGTTTGTAGTGATACATTGGTACTTAATTGGTACTAAATTTGAATTTACTAGAATGGACTACTTTACAGTGGATCAGCATATTGCAAACTCAGGCGAGGTGGTAATGGATAAAAGACACAAGTATGGAACTTGGAAAACCATGACTCATCTAGTTAAATTAAAACACAACTTGAGTACTTGAATCAATTTTGGGATCTTATGTAGCAGCAAGATAATTAGCTATAATAAATTATTGTAAATATTAGTTAACTGATTGACAAAATTACATAATATATATTGATATTTAATTTATATAAGTTTGTTAATTTCACTTGCTGGCATTACATTTGCTTTTAGTAATGGATAACCATAGCTATCTCTAGTGTCATATGCAGTGCTACTATCTATGCATTAGAACAAGTGACCAGCAAATTGAGCTATTTATTTGTAACGTTTTTAAAAAGGTTTAGTAAATTATCTTTAATTACAGACTTTACAGGGTAAGCATATTACCATAAATAACGATCATTTGATATGTATAATAACAATCTACCTGCGTTTTTTAATAAGACTAAGTGATAATTTCTGCTACATTATTTATATTAACTATTTTTTTGTTATTTATGACACCAGTTAAACTTATAGCCATTATTGGGTCCTAGTTTAACACTGGAAGATACTTAGGTATCATCCTGTATTTAAGATCATTTAAAAGTATAGATACTCACCTCTGATATGAAATATATGTTGAAAAATAAATTATGTGATTTAGAAGGCTTATGTTAGATATGCGAGACTAATTTTAGATTAAAAACCATTTGAAACTGATATGGATTTTATTTATTTAAAATTCACTTAAATAAATACAACAAAGTCCTTAAAAAAGATATAAAGTAGTTACAATAGTTAAGGAGAACCTTTATAGTATATACCACATTTTTTAAAATTATAAAACAGCTTACAATCACTTTAGGACTAAAGTTCTTGTTAATGGGACTGATGTACAACTAATCGTACACTTTATTTTAGATAACAGGGCCATGAGACTTTAATGTTTTAACTAACTGTAAACTTGATCTTGCCCCTAGGTCTAAAATGATTGATGCATAACTAACTGTGCCACTTAAGTTTATCTGGTATATAATCTTAACCTAAGTATTGAAGAGTCTCCATTATTGACATAAATAAACATCCCACTTAGCTTAATGTTATTTTCTTTTAGGTATAAAATATAATTGCTCCATTTTTCTTATTTATACTTGACAAGTTATTTATGCTGGACTTATCCAATGGTTGCCTTATCCATAAATCATAGTTGAAATCATTTAAATATGACAAATGTTGTTGAGGAACTGGTGAGCAGGCATTGCATTTTATACATTAATCTAGATATGGGTATAAAAAAGTCTTTTTGATTGATTATATCAAAATACTTGCAATTAAAGTTAAAGGCTTTATTAGGAAATAGTATTTTGTTCTAAACCAGCTAATAATTTATGAAATTTAAATATTAACTATCTTAAAGCTACTCAATATTTAGAAGCTTATCTGCCAAAACTAGTGATGAGATAAACCTGTATATTAAATGTACTTATATGACAAGCTTAATTCCTTATAGAAGGGCATGACCTACAATGATGCACTCAGGATAAATGGCAAACATGAAAAGTTTAACTTTAACAATTAAACCTAGAATTTAAAATGGGCTACCCTGCCCACTGATATTTCAATTAGCTTAAATTTTTAAATACAATGCTTAAACACTAATTGTATGGTAAGTAAGTGATTATTTGCAAAGGACAGTAATCAAGAAGGCTACTATAATTTGGCATTGTTTGGCATCCATTCATTTATTAATGGTATAATAGTTTTTAAAATCAAATATACCCATAACCTTAGCTACTATGATTAAAACGTGCAACATATTATTACCCAAAGTACATATAATATGTTGTATCGGATGAATTAAGAGTATATTAGGTGAGAATTTTACAAATTAAAGTATTAATATCTAAATTATATAGCTAAGGTAAACATAATAAAGGTATATCAATGAAATTGTATTCTAAAAAGCCAGTTGGTGCCAGTGAGATAAAATATAGCTACCTCAATTCTACCAGCCATTACAGGTTAGGAAAGTCTTACATGGGCAAAGTTATGGGCTGTTATAAAATGGAACACTTTTACTAAAAGCTAATACTATGTCAGCTGGGATCAAGACAGGCAACGTGAGGCAAGAAAAGATGAAATAGGGGGCTTAAAATAGTTTTTAGGGAAGATTGGTGGTAAACAGTCACTCACTGGATGAGACCGTAAAATGGCTATCTTTAGAATGAGAGGGGGGAGAACGCAGTGAGTTGGAACCAAAAGAAGAGGTGGTGAGATGTTCCTTCAGCCTACCAAAAGTTGGGATTATTCTACGCTTTCGGATATTGATATCTGAAGGATTAGATGGAGGCATCAGTGCAGCAGGAGGTGCTACTATTTCTGAAGACTCTACATCAGAGGATAAAATAGTCTGGGCCTTTGTACTTGCTTCCATTGGGCCTTGATCAGATGAGTTGGAAGGATCAGCGGGGACTAAGTCTGGGCTAGGAAAATTGCTAGGAGGAGTTTTTGTATCAACCTCAGCAAGAAGGTTGGGCATTGACAAGGAGGCTGGGTGCCCAGGAATGTGCAGAGATGTGGATTCATTTTTAAGTTCATTTTTAAGTCCCTCTTTGGGAGGTTTCTGGCGGCGAGCGCCAAAGTAGCTCTCCTTAAGGTTACGAAGCTTTTCATTAAAGGTGGTGGGCTGGAGAGTGGGTTTCCCAGTGAGAAGAGGTTTGGCTGCTGGCACAGGGGAATCAAGCCCTTGTGGTTCAGAGCTATCAATAATATTGATCTCGGGAAGCTCTATCTCATCAGGTAAAGTCACCTCCACCTGCTTTATCTCTTCTGAGCTAAGTTGATCATCCTCGTTTTCACTCTCTGAAGAGTCAAGGTGATCATCAGCAAAGTTAAAGATACCACCTGTTCCAAAAGAGGGGAAGAAACAGAAATCATCCATATTGGGAAGAACTACTGCCTCCTTGACCATTTCAAAGATACGTCGCTCTATAGCTTGGATGATCATGGTTGACTTGATCTGAGTGTCTGAAACCATAGGCTCAATAGATAAGCTCATCTTGGGCATTTCATAAAACCCAATCCAAAAGCGGTTTGTGGGAGGAGGCTTGATGCGCAATAGGATCTTGCCTGAAAAAGATTTGAGGACAACAGCTAGCACCATATTGACTTTTAAAGGCTTAAGTTTAGAAGTCACTGAGAGCGTAGCCTCAGTCTCAACTTCTGCCTTAAAGCCACCCGAATATTCCAAATCCATTTCTGCTGTCAACTCACCTTCTTTACTGAGGCTAAACAATTTTGGGATTTGTGATATATGGCATACTATTGCCAATACGGAGATCACGCACGTGAATTTCGCCCAAGAAGCCAGGCTTTTTAACCTTGGTGGTCTTGGTGGCAATCTTGTTAATAAAAAAATCCTTGACGGCCTGAGTCTTGTAAACTCCCAAAAAAATGCGGCCGATCAATGCGTTTAGCCATTGCGTTTGTTGGTGGTCGTCGTTGGAATTGATTGTCTTAATCAACCCCTCAATAGCCGTTCGATCAAACGAGAGCGGATCAAACTGCCGATTTTCCGGGCGCGGTTTAGCGGCGTTAAGAAGAGCGATGAACCAACTTTCCTTTTCAACCGGAGAATCCAGGTAGATATAGTAATCGCTGCTGACATCTTCGTCTTGATTGTCTTCAGTGAGGCGATACTTTAATAAAATGGGTAACTCTTTTTTAAAAGCCTCGCTATCGGGAAGTCCTTCGGGGTATATTAAAGGGGTGAATTCAGTCAATAGGATAACGCCACGGCACTCTACCCGGTTTCCACTTTCATAGATCATTAGCTTATCTTGCTTCAAAACAGCATAACAAGAATCCTTCCCCCGCCTAAGAGGCGCGGGCTGTTTTCGATCAAGCAAAAATAATGGAATCCGTTAGTAATCATTTCGGTTATGTTAGAATTGCTTTCGTGCACGCCCTTTTCGTGATGAGCAATACGAATCCAACCCACCTTGGAAACAGTAATGTTTTCTCCGTTCGATAATTCACACATTCATCTAAAAGAAGAATAAGTCAAATCTAGTACTAGAAAAAGAATAAGTAAAGTGGATGAGGTAGTAACTCTTTGGTACCGAAGGAGGAGAAAATGCAAGTAGAAAAAAGGCAAACTCACCATCAAAAAATCCCGAGGTTTTTCAGGCACTGGATCTTTAATATAACGTTGGAGTAAAAAGAAGGCGTATGCCAGAAAGATGGGAGCGCCAACCAACCCGCCTAAAATAAAAGATACAAGATACCAAAACATATGCATTGTTCAAATAGCATGCGGCAAGACCCAAGGGCAAATTGTATGCTTTCCAATCGGTCACAAGGGGCTATCTAGCGAGAGGGGTGACTTTAGAATGAAGGTTCAAAAATAGCAGCCAAGGCAATTAAGCCACTGGGTGAATGCGTTGTGGCAACTTTAGGCTCCAACCTCAAAAGTTGTAGTGCTGGGCAACGAATTTATTCTGGTGTCCAACTAGTAAGTAGGCTAAGGAATCATAATTTGAAGAAGTAGCTGATTTAAATTAGAATTTAAATTGCAAAAGCGGGTTTCATGATATTAAATTCCAGCCGAAATTTGATATCTAAATCTGGGGCAAATTACTATTGCAGTCAACGTGTATAGCTATGTTCACGCCAATCGAACAGTTGAATCAAATCGTAAGAAAATTACCCTTTTTACTCCCAAATGTTAAAAATTACTCCAATCTTAATATAGAGCGTTTGATTGTTTAAAAAGTTTTTTATCTCTTCATATTTTCTTACACTTTGTAAGCCATAATTTTTGTAATCCCTCTGATTTATAATTTGATCACAAACTCTTCTTTGATGGCTTTCATATTCCAAGTCACAAAACTGAAACAACGAAAAAAATGGTGCAATTAAAACCAGCCATCCTATCTCAAAAGCATATATGGATTAACAGAAAAAGGTATAATCACCAAAACCTGAATCAAATCTCTGAACCCTTCTATAGCAGTAGAAACTATAATTTAGATGCGACAGACCTTAGATAACTTGGCTATAGCATATTAATAACTACTCAAAGCATAGAATACTTTAAAACACTAACAGTATACCACCATAATTGCAATTAAGAATACTTCTATTCTTCTAACTAGTGACAAAACTAATGAAATATTTTATACTTAACTTTTAACTATTGATGAATTGTGAAACTTGTATACTAACACAATATTAAGCCATATATCTATCTATATAAAAATTAGAAGTTTTTAGAAACTCTTTAGGTATTGAAATGCTTTAGCCTAACTCTGAAAGCTTATAAATCTAAAAATAAATGAACATTACAAGATCTAGTATAATAGAATTGATATAGTTTAGCTTATAAAAAGTGTAGCTTTATTGTAGTGGAATGATAGCTGCATGAAATCTTTGCTGATAATTCCTCAGAGGTAAAAGCCAAACAGGCTAAAGCATGGGAGAAATCAATTATCAGAATTTTAGCAAATAATAGTAAATTTCTAGATTCAACTTCATAAGAAAACTCACATAACAATAGATGATAAAAGGAAAAAAGAAAATAATTTCATAGGTATAAAAGAGCTTATTAAGGCTTATTAGTTGTTTACTAGGAGACAGAGGTATTGGAATTGACATCATGGCTACTAGATGGATTGCAATTTATCTCAACTCCTAAATTTGTAAAAAAATTCATCATTATATAGTTTTACTGTACCTGCATGTTAAAATTTAAACAAAAGATGCAATAATTGAATTTGCAACATCTAACAGAGATTTATAAATAATTATTAGGGGTAAAGATTTAAAAGGGGGCATAAATATAATTATATTTACAGAAATTAACAAGTAAAAATATTTAGTATGGTTATATGCCAAACAATAGATGTATATTGTAAACTAAGCCATTGTCAATTGCATTTTTATTATTTGTTTGTCCTAGTATAAATTTGAGTTAGCCTTAGCAAGATAGAGTTAAACAAATTATCTTCACAGGTAGGGCTACAATCTTAAGCTTAGATACAAACTTTAAAAGGTATTATTACATTTAGAGTTTTCTTACTACTGTGACTTATCTTCTTCCAATTTTCTAAGGTATCACAACAAGAGAATATTTTAATAGCATTGAAACTTACATCAGTGAAGTGATAATACTGAATCTGATTTGTATGCATTAAAAAGTTTTTTGTGTATGGTAATGCCAGACTTACAGTTCTATAACAGCTTCTATCAATTATCTCTTTAGAATATTAAAGAAAATTTATTGTAATCTAACAAGCTTAGATGCATAAAAAACCCATCAAATTTGTTTTTATAATGGCCAACTAATATCTTTATATATAATTTTAAGAGAATATTTAGATCTATAAAAGGCAAGTTATAGGTTAATTGATATTAGCTATAAAACTTAGAATGCCATCAGCAAATCTTATACATATTAGCATAAAGTTGATGATACTGTGAAGCTCTATCAGAAGAGGTTTACTGACATTAAGGTTACTACAACAGAGGCTGCTAATTTTAGGTACAATGAAGACTTTATAATAAGCAAAGACTAACCATAAGACTAACGTTAAATACCACAAAATATAAAGAAATATGAAAAACCTTATCTTCTAGAATTAGAAATGATACATAAACTGGTTTAATTGAGGTTGTTGAAAGAAAGTGAATTTATCTGTCATGTAATTTATCAACGCCATGACTTTTTTATATAAAAATATAAAACTTTATGAGCATCTATAAAAATTATAAACCCTATTGAGATGCTAGCATCTATGGGTATTTAATGCTAGAGAAAAATGATGTAAAGTTAAACAATGTCAAACTGACTTCCATGGCTGATTTAAGCTCTGTTTACTTGGCTGCCTAGATATTGGGGCCTATTGTATTTCTTTTTTCTTTTAGTTTCATAATTTATAGATGAGAGGTATATTACAAAGATTACTACAAGTTCCCTGTGGTCTTAGATCAAGCAGCTAGTACAATGTTCTTGACTTTTTTAATTACTAATGATGACTATGATAGTTAACTTTAGTAGATGATTTTAACAGCATGGTTCATTTTTTAGTAATTGTTTTTAGGTTGTGCCAGAGTTAAGTCCTATTTTAGCAGGTCAGGCTATGAAAGAAAGTAATTCTTGTAAGGTTTCAAAGCCTAGCTATCAAATTAGATGTAACCTTACACCACTTTAGGACAAAGAGGGTCACCAATCCCAGGGCACTACCTCATGCTTAGATCCATGACCTAGAACATACCCTTCATGAAAGATGGGTAGCAATAGCCCCTCCTTGTCTAAGCCATGTCACCTCTTAACCCACCCTCAAAGCCAACCCATCTCTATCAACGAATTTTCAGAGATTGTGCTGAAAATTAAACAGCTCTGCTCTGACTTAAAGTTATGGTTACATTAGATCCTACAAAGGAATATGCTCTTATCAACAAAAAATCCCATCTAACGCCCATTGTTGTTAAAATTGATACCTGAAACAATCCTAGGTAAGAAAATTCTATACAATGAAGTTTTTCTAAGGCAGAAAGCAATTGTACTGAAATTTTCTTAAATTATAATATCATCAAATGGTTGGTTTTACAGATTAGACAGTTCTACTTTATAAAGGTTCTATCTTAGCCAGGTTTTGCTGTATATGAAATTTCAAACTTGTAATGTTCAGATAAAAATGGCTTACAACAGATTTAAATGTGCCAGAAAATCTAAATTACTATGTTAGAATTGGGCAATCAAACCAAGAATTGGATAATCAAAGCTCTGTTTCAAAGAGATTAAATACAAAGTAATTCATTTAGAAAATACATTATAATTTTAATTTTATCTGGGGATGATCAATCATGGGACTAACACTTCCAAAAATAAATCATAATTTAATGCATAAGAACATTGATAACCACTCTCCCCATCCCCTAGAGATAATACCCAGCTGTAAGTCCCAGGGAATGTCCCCTGTGTGTTGATCAGGCTCTTTTCCCATTTCCAAGTAAAAGGTACTGAAGAGGGTGGCTGTACCTCTCATTACCCAGGGCGACCTCACCCATGTGATAGACGAGCACTGGGTAACAACCCTCCCTCTTTGGATCCCTCCCCAGTGCCCACACTCACCTTGGAAGAACTAGTACATATAATCAGGGGTATTTGCACCAAGGTTACTAAAATGAAGTCAATCAGTCTAAAGTTGAGTGGAAACAAGCCTGATGATTGGATTCCACATTTTCAAAAAGGGACAAAGACTGATTTATTGGCTGAAATTGCTGACAGTTTCAATTTGGCCAACACCACAATTGTCAAAATTAACCCCTTCCCAAAATTGTCAGGGATGATCCTTGATATGCAGGTAGTAGCATTGGACACCATTGATGAGAGTTTAAAGCTCCCTTCTGGCAAATTGGGCATTGTGGCTGATGCAATGCTTTTGATTGAGCAAATGGCCCAGTGACCAGGTATGGGGGGTTGGGCATCCTGAACCTGTTTCCAACCAATTGGGACTTCCCCTATGTGGGGTGGCTCTGGGGAATTCCCACTGCTTGTTGGGCCAGACACCATCGCATCAACCATCAGAAATGCAGTCAAGCCTCAGTTTGGGCATTTGAGGTCAAACTGACAGTGACTTGGCCTGCTGCCAAATTCTTTGATGTCAGTTCCCAGTGAACTTATCTGCCCCCATTCTCAAATAATCTGCCAGTTAGGTCAAAATTGAGGGTCTTGGTCCCAGCTTGTCCCCACATCAATTGACCACTATTTAATCAGTTGTATCGCACTGAGAAAATTGCTGGTCAATTTTCTTCACTTTCCTTTACAATAAAATTTGCTTAAAAAACCATCAATTTTAATATTATTGATATCCTTCTGGCCACATTCCCGATGGCTTTTCTCTGGTAGCCCATCAGTCCTTATACCAGATGGGCTCTACCAGTACTGATAATTACTATGGCCCCTACTGTCATCAACTGGATTCAGCGAGCTAGATACTTCTGGCAATTCAACCCTGTTATTACAAACTTTCACCAACAATATACTGGGATCTTGTGGCATTACATCCACCATCTTCAAGCAAGGATCTGCCCCCTTGTCTCCCCAGTTGAATTAAATCTATCTATTGGTGACCTTGTAGAAACCATACCTATGGTACCACCCCCTGCATCAAGACCTCCAGTGTCTGGGGCAGTCTCCATTTGGTTTGTTCTCAGGTTGCTGTTCACTATTGCCCTACACCAACAGTTTATTGTTTCCCAATGCCTGGCTCATACAACGTCATATATGCGCCAATGCCTTTGGCATTCTGGCTTGCTTTTTGGGTGCTTACACATCCTGACTGACAGGCTAGTCTAAACTTCTTCTGCCGTTTTCATAACACCAGCATCCTACACATTGCAGGTTGTTGAGTTATTCTTTTTACTAGTTTTTTTTAATATGAAATCTCAAATTCCTTGATTTTTAATAAAATAATGTTTAACTTACCCACAATATAATATATCTGAGAAAAGGGGACAATATGTTTCATATAAACTAGTGTCAGCTGCTAGTTTTGAGTATTACTTAAATTCTTAACAGTAAACTTAAGCAAGAAACTCAAAGAGTAGTCACAGTTTACCAAAATTACAACCACTCCAAACATTTTCCCCCATCTAAAAGTACAGCATATCCTTGTCCCCTTTTTAGCAAAACACCAATGGCATGTGCACTGAAGCTACTGTCCTTGGTGCTTAAGCGCCCACAGTAGAAGCAAGGTTTTCCCTGGCACATTGGTTACTTGATAACTCTGGTGACTAAAGTCTACACCACTAATAATATAGCTTCAATCCAAATCTGATTTTGTTTAGGTATCTTTTACTAAATTTTAAGCGCCTCAACACCAAATATAAATTTATTAATTATATAAAATAAAAAATCATATGTACATTTAACAAGTAAATTTGAAAAACCTTAAGCTAGCCAATAAGTTATAAGTTTAACTGTTTTGCTATTTTAATGTTTTCAGATCCTTAAGTACTCCTATATAGTTGCTATGCACTCAGTCATACAGGTACTTTATAAGTATTGTTTTTAAAAAAGGCGCAGGTTCATTCACAATTATTCCTATATTTTTGTAACTTAGTAAATAAAGACGTTTTATAAAGCAATATTAAGTTTTAAAAGGCCATAAGTTTGTCTTACTTCTGTTAAGGAAAATTTCAAGATACTTCAGTATTTTAAGCAATGCTTAAATGTACTTTTTCATCTCCCATAAAAACTCTAAGCTGAAGAAACCATGCTAAAAACTAACTTTTTAGCAAAAATTAGATCTTAACCTATTTAATCAATAAAAAAGCCTTTAAGATAAGATTAAGCCTTTTAATTATAAAAATTTTATACCATAAATGCACTCAAACAGTTATCTGTTCTTATTAATGGTAGATTAATATAAAAGTTCACTGTGAAGACAATATACGCTATAGGTGTTATTAGTAAAAGTATGGATGCCTTTGATCATAACATTTTCTCTATTACCTATGTTAAGATTCTAATATGACTGAATGATAAGCCCTGAAGAGCTACTGTGGATTGGTGAGGATCCGCTGACTAGGATGATATTATGAGTATTCAAGCTCCTTGAAATGAGGCAATATTTAGATATAATGCATTATTGGGTCGCCTACAGATAAGATGATAAGGATATGTTGACATTTGACAAATATTATTTAGATCACCTCAACTAAGGCACTAGAGAATTTAAGAATACCCTCCCAAAACTGCTGAGAATATGGCAGAGCAGAATAGTATAAGCTAAGAGAATGGCATTGTCTAAAGTTGCTGGTATATAAGCAAGATGGGGAAATTGAAAAAGTAGGTTGTTAATAGTTTAGCAAGAGCAGAACAGCGAGAAACCAATTAAAAATTATATAAATAAAAGTGTGTCAGGGCAATTGCTCCATATTTATTATATTTTAAAGTGTCTTTGGAGGGCTGATGATCCTCACATCATCTATCCGTGGTTCAGTGGGTTTGACCTGTGTGACCCTTATGGCATATCCTAACGGTATTACCCAAAATTATAACAGTGGTGCTCACTACAGGGGGCCCATTGATCATCCACCAGACAAAAAAATTTCCAGTTGCCGGCCATGTCTCATCAGGCCTGCTTTTCTGGGGAATCCTCACAAAGCACTGCATCAGCCAAATATGAGGAACTCCAACTGCTTTAGACGCAGTGCTCAAAAAACAGGATGAACTTTTTCAACAGTGGAATGCCATTATGCACCAGCTAGATAGCAAGTTTAGCCAAATGCAAATTCTGGAACAACAAAACAAGCAGCTTACTAATCATTTAGATGACACTACCAAATGACTGCATTGCGTGGAGTGGAAATTGACTGGTATCTCCCATCTCCTCATTGGGAAGAGGAAGAACGTCAGGGAGCTGCTCGTGGGAAACTATATGATGAGGAATATGATACTGGCAGGAGTTACTACACCCAGGAAGACAGCTCTGGATATGGTTATAAATTGGAAAGTCAATACCCTCAAGTGATGGCAGTGCTGGCCACCACAAAGGGCCACGCTACCTCTGAAGTAGCGGACATTCTGAACTCCACTGGGCCAGCTCCTCATTGAGAGACTGCTTATACGTCTCAACCCATTCCTCAGTACGCCTTATAAAGTAACATCTATGAGTGGGATGAGGAGGTCAATAATGAAGAGCTGCCTCCATTCAATTGCAATGTGAATATCCACAGCTTCTTTATACATTTTGAGTTTGCAGCATAATGCTCCTTAGATTGGCATAAAGCTAAACTGTTGATATCTTCCTTGTATGTTGGGAGTGCCAATCAAGTCACCTGCTATCTTTCAAGAAGCTCTGTTACATACCAAGAAGTAAAGGATACTGTTCTGCGACTGTTCAGGGGTACTTCCAAAATGTCACAGCAAAAGGTGGACCTCTTGACTATTGGGTGCCATCATAATGAGACCCTCACAGAGTTTGCTGACCAATTTACAGCGGAAGCTCATGTGCTGATTGGGGCAGCTATTTATTGGAAGCTGACATATGCATCACAATGACCTCCGTGGTAAAGCCATACTGTGAGCTTCACAATGTCATTTCTCCAATTTTGGATGACAATGTTCCCCTGCTCAAAATTGTGCAGCTATTGATCCATATATTCACTAACTTCTTTCTTCCCAATATGGGGTGGAAACATCCTGCTGCCACTGGATCCTCTTATTTGGGGGAACCCTTCCGCCCTGGCCAGAATCTGCCTAGTAACCCCTGGCCTTTATTATAATCATGTAACCCACTCTTGGCTGAGTTTCCCCCAGAGGTTTGACTTCCACTCTGGTCCTGCTTATGAAAATTGTCAGCAGCCTATCTACCAACCTGGACCTAATTATGCCTAACATCAACAATCATCTCACTGACCTCGCCCTGGTTACGCCAAACATCAACAAAATTATTGGCCTGGACCTTCTTATGATAACCAAGGACGTAGATCTTACATTGTGACTTTTTTTAATGTGGCCACCCTTGTCATCTTGCCCAAATTTGCCCCAACCGTCATGTCCACTACGTACAACAGGACTGATACTAACAGGGAAAAGATGGAGCGGAGTAAAGATGGGACTCTCTACCTCCGCTATTCCAACCCCAGATGTCCTACATGAACTGATTGTAGTATTTCCAGTTGATGTCCCTCAGTATGACGATGGAATTTTATATCATCAGCCAGTTGGAGGAGTAAATGTTCTGACATTGGCACGAGCTCAGTCCGCAGAAGGACTTCAGGAGCAACCAAAACCATACGCCTGCCAAATTTTTGACCAAACTTCTTCAGACAGGCTAGATTCTGTAATGGATCAGGTGTTACCTGATCCATACATTGCTACAGATCAGTCAGTACTGGATCTGAATATGGAATTTATAGGAAGAAACCCGTTGAGAGGGAATCAAAGCAAGGGAAATTCAACTGTCTGAAGCTGAAATGCACTCAAGTTGATATGCCATAGGACTTATGAAGCGGCATGGACAATGATTCAATGGGGTATGGAATCTTCGCCTGAGATGTGCTGGATGGTTCAGGAGAGCTTGGCGTAGGAGAAAGCTTATTTATAATTTGCAAAATACTATTTATTTGAGGATAGGCTGGCCTTAATGGCCAGTTGAGTCTTCTATGAAATACCAAAATTCAATAAAGAATTGCTTGAATAAGAAAATATTATTTTATTTTAAAGTAATATAATCAGATCAAAGATATGGGCTCTACTAGAGGGTTTGGTGTGGCGTTTGTGTGGATCTCGGAACCCTCCTATAGCGTGTGGACAGTGATATGAGGGCGCGTGGAATTGATGAAACTCGGCGGATGGGTTTGGGTATTGGCTTTGGCAGGCTGGTCCCTAGTAGATTCAGCTATAAGGCTCTTACTTCCCAATTTCCTTATGGAATATTGGCGCAAACCCACTTGTTACAGATTCCACCACCAATATGCCTTCTCTGAAAGGTGTAAATGTTGCCCTTCTGGTAGACGCTATTGTCAAAGAGTACCCCAAAGTTGATGAGGGGATTATGAGCTTCCATGGGAAACGAGACCCCTTATATGTCCACATATTAAACAGTCAATATTCTTCTTATTCTAAATGTACCTACTGTGACATTGTTGTAGCAAAAGCCTGAATTTGCGCTATCATAGATATGGGTGCTCCAGTCAACATAGTTTCCACCAAGTTGGTGGTGAGACTAACACTAAAACCTGATGTAGAACATCATATGGTGTGTGGGACCACTGGAGCGGAAAACACAGTCTCTGAGGGATCATACAATGCACTCCATTGATGATTGGGTCAATCGTTGTGGTAGCCCCAGCGATAGTGTTACTAAACAATAATTATGACCTATTAATAGGAACTTCTTTCATGTGATACTATGGGGATGTTGTTGATAAGGAAGAGACCTTTGAAATTTTGGGGCAGTGGATTTCAATTTACTTTACATCCAGCAGAGTGCCGAAGGATCTGGCGCTTGTGGGACATATCAACTTGGCATATAGTAATGGAGGGATTCCAGTTTGCTACCATTGATTAAATATAAACCCAGGCCCTTCCCCAGCAGGTATATATGAATATCAAGGCTGCCGCTCAGAGCTGCTGGGCCTATATCTATCCCCTCCGAACACCAAGTTTCAATAAACACTGAGTTAAAGGTGGAAGTGTCATTTGGGCTTTATGGGGAGATCATTGGGCCTTGTCAGAAATCATGGCTTGATACTCACGTGGCTCCAGGAATAATACTTCCAGGACATGAAGCTATAAAGGTTTTACTAGAAAACCTACAAAATGAACCACTGAAGATCTGCTGACACCCAATATTGGCGTATCTGCACTTGAATCCTATTGAGGAGGTCCTTCAGGTTCATGAATTCGGTTCACTAGATGAATTTGGTTTGCCCAACAAATCACAACTCAGCTTAATGGCGGAGGTACCACGCGAAAACTTAGTCATGTTATTGGAAGACCTGAAAGAGCAGACAATAGCTTTATTTCAAAAATATAAGGAGTTCTTTGCCATCAATGACCACAATTTAGGGTGTGCATGGGGAGTGGTTTATCAAGTGGACATTGGGGTCATCCCCCACTAGATCTTGGCTGATCCACCAGTCTAGGGCAGCGGAGGAAGTAGTAACTGAGGAGATTGAAAAGCCGCTTGAACAAGGTATTCTCAAACCATAAAAGAGTTCGTGGGCTTTGCCTGTTCTGATTGTCAAAAAGAAGGATGGCACCAACCAGGTAGTAATAGACTACCAGAAGCTCAACAGTATTGCCGAAAAAGAACTCATATCACTTGTTGCGAATTGACAATGCCTTGTATTGTTTGGGAGGAGCTCTTTACTTCTCAGCGATAGATTTAATATCCAGTTATTGGCAAATTGAGTCTCCCAAAGCGGAATAGGAGAAATGCGCCATTATTGCACCCAAGGGGCTTTTCCAACTGAATTGTATGCCTCAAGGGCTATGTAATGCACCAGCTACGTTTCAGCGGGCCATGGACACCATTCTCAGCGACCTGAAGCTATTGTGTGTCCTCGTGTACTTCAACAATATTATTATCTTTTTACATCCATTCTCCAAGCATCTGACCCACCTGTAGGAGGTCTTCCACCAACTTGAAGATGCCAACATCAAGATTAAGCCCCATAAATGCCACTTAATTAAGGACAAATTGGAGTACCTTAGGGTTTTGGTAGATATGACTGGGCTGAGGCCCCAACCAGCCAAGATGGAGGCTATCTGGCAGGTGACTACACCAAACAGTAAGTGCTATATACAAGTATTTTTGAGGATTGTTGGATACTATGCCACTTTATACCCAATTTCAGTTGTATTAAAGGTCTGCTATTTGAGTTGTTGAAGAAGGACGACCCATTTGAATGGACGGAATACTGTCAATGCTCTTTTGATACAATTCAAACAGCGCTAATCAGTGCACCAGTGCTGCGCTATCCTAATTTTGACAAGGAGTTCATCATTCAGATGGATGTGTACCTTTCCGCCGTTATGGTGGTCTTATCCCAAAAGGATGATGAAGAGGAGGAGCACCCAGTGGCGTACTTCAGTCAAAGAGTGAATTGCCACAAACGTAAGTACACTGTGACTGGGAGTGCTTAGCAGTGATCTACACATATAAGCAATTTAAAGTATACTTGCATGTACTGAAGTTCAAAGTCATAATGGATCACACTTTGTTGCACTGGTTGAAGAATATTAAGGAGCCTGAAGGACAACTAGCCGAGGGCTCATAAACTGCAAGCTTACAACTTCGAAATTCTTTATCATCCTGGAGCCAAACACCAGAATGCAGATTGCTTATCAAGATTTCCCTCAATTGCAATTACGGTGGATCTGAGCAACATAATGTTCAATAAGATGCTCAGCGGAAAGTATGATGATTAACCGCCTTGATTTATCAAAGCACTAGACATAATATTTGCCAATACGTTCCAGAAGAACGGCAAGTTGTACAAGTGGATGGGGGACACTACGGTAAATATCCCAAGGACTTCTGCCCAACCAAACATTATCATGAGCGCACACCAAGCAGTTGGACATGGTGGAGTATGCAAGACCCTGGACTTTTTGCTGTCTTGGTACTACTGGGAAAGCATGCAGTTTGATATGCTTAAAACCATTTCCTGCTGTTACCAGTGCCAAGCGGAAAAGCCATTCCACCAGAAGATCTTATAATGATTAGTAAAGCCCCATTTTTCTTGGCATATGTTTTCCCTTGATGTCGTTAGTCCTCTCCCAACAGGATCCAACCGGTCTAAGTACATTCTGGTGGCAATAGACCACTTGACCAGGTGGGTTGAGGAATAGACAATACGGGATTTGGGGCATTTACAGTGGCCAAGTTCATAATGGTATGTATTATCCAGCAACATGGCTGCCCTCAGTTCATCCTTACTGACAACGGTACTAACTTCACTTCACATATACTTCCAAAGCTAAATGAGCTGATGGTCATCTGCAGGGTTCTGATGACCTCATACCACCCCAAGCCCAATGGGATGGTCAAACGCGTTAATGGGACCTTAGTGAACATAATTTAAAATTAGTGATGGATTAACCTTCCAATTGGAGTTCTCTCCTTTCCACCACCGTCTTTACTTATAATATTAGCTACCATTCTGCCACGGGGAAGAGCCCCTTTCAATTATTATATGGACAAAATCTAGCTCTTAAAAATTGCTCTATCTATGCACAGAAGAAACCAGTGGAATGGAACCACACCATTATATGACTACCTTGTGGACACATTGATCAAATTGCAAACTATAGCATACCACTTCAGCTTAGCCAAGAAGATCAAGAATCATGCTGCTGATCAGGTACATGTAGCAGGTTAGCTCAGTTCAAGGAAGGGGACATGGTTCTGTTTCATGACCAACACAGGTTCAGTTGGAAGCACAAATTAGCCAGCATTTGGATTGGGCCATTTGAAGTCATTGAGAAAACAGGTGTTAACGCCTACACTATTAAGGATCCTGCAAGCGGTCAGATCATTAACTGAGTGCATGAAAAGTTCCTCTGGCCACATAAGTAATAAGAGCTTTATTTTTCAGTCAAGGGGGTAATGGTGAGATTCTGATATGACTGGAAAATAATCCTGAGATAGCTACGGTGGATTGGGGAGAATCTGTCAACTATGATACTAATTATGATTATTCAAGCACCTTGAGTTGAGGCAATTTTGAGTCAGAAATGTGCCTTACTGAATCTTCTCCAAATAAGGTGATAAGGAGATGTTAACATTTGGCAAGTATTTAGTAAGATCGCCTCAAACTAAGGCAATGGAGAATTGAATACCATAATTTGCTGGAACCAATGAGATACAGAGGTACTGAATATCTAAGCTGAGGCAAATGGTATTGTCTGAAGTTGCTGAGATATAAGCGAGATGAGACAATTGAAGGAGGATGAGTGTTAGTAATTTAGCATGTATGGAACAGCAAGGATCCGCTGTATATAATAAATTAAATATATAAAGTGTCATCTGGGGCAATAGCTCCATATTGCATTAAATTTTAAGTATCCGTGGGCTGACAATCTTCATATCATCTGTCCAATTGCTCAGTGGGTTTGACCCTGTGCAAAATCCCCTAGCTTATCACAAAAATTACGCTGAAGTTATAACAATTGGTTTTTCAATTCAGTTTATTTGAGGTGGTCAAATGCAATGGAGGAATTTTATCAATCCATAATCGTTTTTCTTATATTAAACAATAATTTAAACTCCTTTTTGTTTTCTTTCCCCTATTTTAAGGTGAAATTGATGTATTATCTTCATCTTGGTTTTTTTACTCTATCAATGCCAAAAGAATTGTGAGTTTAGACTAGCTTTTTTTAAGTTTTTACCTTTTAAATTTTTTGTTTGTCATTGAGTGTAGCTCTCAGAGTACTTCCCAACTTTATGGGGCTTTGGTCCCCTTTCAACCATGTATCCAATATTCCTGATGTAACCAAATGGTCCAAAGAGGATGGAACAAAACTGAACCTCGACCTGTAGCACAAACTGGTTCCAGAGCCCTAATGAATCCACAGTGATCCATCAAACTGAGGCCTGATAATACCCAGGTGGTAGAGGCCTGATTTGCAACAGGCTTTGATTTGGAGGTCTGGTGGTGCGTATGAGATGTGGTGTTTGGTGAATTCCATCAGTAATGGAGGGTGTTAGACTGGTTTACCACCATACCTCAGCTAATCAGGATGAACCATTGGATATAACCTAATCTTGGATTAAGTTCTATACACATTTACCCTTAATGGATGAAGACAACTCTCTAATTTAGGGTTTTGTCGCTGGCAGATGGGAACTTGGGATTACCATTTGTTACAATAACTAGATGAGGCTGCCAGATTGGGTCACCAATTCCCAATTGTGGCCAATCTATTTAATTAGAGCCAATTCTCCAAGTTGTCTATAATGACAAGTTCTCTTCTTGCTATTATACAACAAGACCATGTGCCACCCCATACCAAAAGTGACCATCAGCTCACAATGATGGTGATGTCCTTGCCTTAATGCCATTCACTCGGAAATGTAGTTGCAGAATCTTCCTCCTTACTGACAAATGGTGTTACCATCTTTAATTTTCGCTCCAATTACAAATATCATTAAGCATGAAATCATCTTTCAATATATGAAAGCCAATTTGACTTTCCACGCTGGTGCTAAAGTGGAAATATTAATTACAAATCAATAGTTACTATCACAAGACTTGCTGCCTTTGACTCCATTTCTGACATATATACCAGAAAACATGAACCAAATTTCTTTATGTGATCTTTAGCACCTTCTTAAATACTGAACAACCCACCATATAATGAACACACCCCATTCCATAAATATCCTCACATCTCTACTCTCCATTATAACTCACATATTCTGTGAGATTGCAGCTGAAAAATATGAACCTGATACCCCTCCGCCTCCATCATGATTAGATAGCAATTCTCCATCCCTGGGCTAATTGGATGCTTTAATTGAATTCTTTTTTAATTGTCTTCCCCAGTCCTTGAGTATTTTGTCTCTGATTTTATACTCTATAATAAAAATAAGAATCTAAAAAATCTATATATCCTTCACCTATAAGATTATCACCATTCTCAATCTTCTATATCATCCAAGATAATTATGAGATTTTGGTTAAATAGCAAGAGTTATGGCCTTTTGGGCTTCATGGGAATGTAATCTTACTATGATGATGCACTTTCAGGTGCATGTCCAATAAATATCTCATTCTTGTTCATCCAAGGCTTCATCACCATTGTCATACTAATAATAGTTTCACAGAGGATAAAGGATAAAAGTATCTTTTCTTTAGAGTAATTTTCTTATTTGTGCTAATTGCATATTGTCTCCACATATTTATATTTTTCTGAATTCAATAAATGTATACTTTACGATATAAGTCTTATCTGGTACCTAAGGTGATCTTTTAATTTTGATTTCAGTCTGGTATAGTATAAAATACATATTTTTGCTAAGTTACTAGGATGCATTTAATTAACTGTGTATGTACTTTGTTTTAGTTTGTTGAGATCTTCTAGTCATCAACTAATTCCTTTATTACTTTTAACAAATTGCTTATCTTCAATACAAGAAATTTTCTGCATCTTCAGGTTTGAGCGCTACTTAGAAGACTCAGCATCATTTTATGAAGTGAGAAAATCATAGGTATCCTTGAAATCTGGTGCACTTTTAGATAGCTGCTTGAAGTGTAGTTTTTAACGGTCTCATTTTTCCCTATACTTTAAAGCTGAAACTAGAGTTAAGTTTCTAGATATTTGTACCACCAGATTTAGTAAAAATTGCCTATTCTAATTTGACATATAAATACTCTTAGTTAGAATTGCATTAAGAACTTCCCGCGCTTTTCATGATATACACCCCTAGATAGGGTAAGCCTTATGGCATTCACTACCGCTATACATGCTCTTCTGTACACTTTATGAAAACATTTTATTTTATTTATAATTGTAAAAATAATTTTAAAATTAAAGTATATACTTAGCCTCTTGCTTCTAATAGTATTTTACAACTCTTTTCATGCGCCACTAT
Source organism: Massospora cicadina (assembly GCA_022478985.1). NCBI lineage: Eukaryota > Fungi > Entomophthoromycota > Entomophthoromycetes > Entomophthorales > Entomophthoraceae > Massospora > Massospora cicadina. The sequence continues at coordinate 236,248 of JAKSZP010006606.1, read as the reverse complement.
AATGAGTTTTTTACACAAATATTATCTTAAATTAACTGGTTATAATACAAGGAAACACCTGTTCTGAGTTTTCATTCAACCACGTCTTGGTAAATTAGATTAAGACCTTTGCATATTACTTGAGCTAAAATCATGCTTTACTAAAGTAAATTAATTGTCATTATTTTTCTTAATAATTGAGTCATCTTTCTTACCTTGTAAACTTTGTTTTAACTTGCTCAATCAAAGCACTAAATATGTTACAATGTACATTCCATGTTTTAGTATATAACTTCTCTTTCCATAAGCTGTACATTTTGTCTATTCCTTTGCATTTTAAAACTTTCATCCTGGCATCAATACAACTTGATCGCTAAAATAAACTGTGCTCTATTATCTTCTCCACTAAGGACCAATTTTTTTCTTGAACTATTTGTTTTAAGTCTCCTGTATTTTACAAGGTTTATTTTTATATATGTGGAGGCTTTTTCCATTGCATTAGCCCCCTTCAGTTAGAACCAATTTAGGTAGTTTAGGATTACCTGACAGGGTACCTGGTAGATATTTACATGACGTCTACAAATTCACTTGGTACTACTATTATAAACTCAAGGATTTTTACCTTCCTTTAGATGCTTTACAGGCTATCTATTGTTACATCCCTAGCTAGTTTTTATAGCTCTATCGCACTCCAGTCTAATCACACTCATATAGAAAGTCAGATCCACGGCTAATGTAAAAAAGGCTAGTTAAAATATAACAAATTAAAGAATAGTAAAGAAACCTTTGTATAAATAGCACAATAGAAGAATCCATTTTTCTACCACTGCGCAGGTAAGTCCAAAAGGGACACATTTTATATGAAATCTTTATATATCTTTAGGAAAACTTTTTAATTTTAGTTTGACAAAATAGTATAATAATAACTATTGATTAATGATCTCACTACTCTAGTTGATGGTACAATAAGTTATTACAATGAAGTAAATACTGGGTATAGATCATTTCATCTTACTAATTGTTCAGCATTGTATCTACCATGCTAAATCCATTTTCATAGATCAACATATTTCTGTGTTTCTTCTGCTGATGCGGCCCTTCCACATGGGAAATGACTATTACCAACCTCTTTAGCAACATTAAGATCAAGTATAAAAATAATGATATACTTGTCTCTTAATATTCAAATGTACTTTACAGAATTTACAGAAAATAAGTATATGTTTGTAGTGTCATGTTTATTAGTATATTTTCTTGCCAAGAGCATATTGATATCCATGTTTTATAAGGTTTTTATTTTACTTCTTGACCTTTTAGATAGTGTACCAATGTAATATATAACTTTAGTATTACTGTCCTAACTTTGTACCTATTCAATTGGATGGCAATAATTTCTTTAACGTTCTTAAGGGATATTTAAATGGGTCAGAGGGGCTTTTGGCCTTACATAATAAAACTGAGGTCAATATAATATGGTGTTTTTCACTTTCCTTATAATGTGGATTATATGAAATAGGCTTTATTTAAGATAATTTGATTACATAATTTTACATCATATGTTCACAAAACTAGTTAATAAAGATTATATAGGCCTGCATTTTTCAGTTGCATCATGTTTTCCAAGTTTTGATGAAGGATTCCTATGTATGTTTGTGCGCTGAATCCAAAAATGACCTTAGTTTTTTACATCACTTCATAATTTTTTTGCAAATTGCAATTTGCAAAATGTAGTATATGTCAAAAAATATCACAGATATGAGACTTAATGCCAGCGTGAAATAAATTTTTTAATATAAAATGTATTATTTTGTGGCTTATAATAGACATAATATAATATAGAATTATAGAATTATAGAAATTAAAAAGCTTACTATTTTAGTCATTGTGTCAATGTCTTTTTGGACCAGCCATGCTCTGTTTCTGGCTTTTCCATGCATGAGCTCTTCTGGGATTATCTTGGTGCAACATCCAGCAATAGTCCGCAATTATTGTAGTATCCCAGCTTCATTGTTAACACATTTTTCATTTCTTTGATGTCCTGATAAATTCTCTCACCCATCTCTTTACTAACAGCACCCAGATTCTCAGAAAAGTAGCCCAAATGTGAATGTAGGAAATGAACCTTTAAACTCATGGAACTGCCTAAATTTTGGTACTTCTGCAGCATAGTCTCAATGATAGACTTGAAATCCAGATCCTTCACATTGCCCAGAAACTTGGTTACTACATCTTTAAAACGACCCAGGCTTCTTTTTCAGCAAATCCCATTTCTTTTTCAAAATTTCCATCTTTGCAAGGTTTTCTAATGTCTGAACCCATAAAGACATCCTCTTTTAATTTTGTGGTTGACAAGGCTGGAAAAATTGTTACAAATGTACTGGAAACGTTTATCATCTTTTGATAAGTCTTTCACAAATTGCTTTATCAAGCCTAATTTAATATGTAGAGGTGGAAGAGAACTTTTGTCGACTCAATGGAGGTTTTTGGAGCACATTTTTTACTCCTAGTTCCAATGAAGCTCGTTGTGGTCAACCTTTCTGTTTCCAATGATTTCCTTGTCTCTGCTATCCCACTCACATAAAAACAAGAAAACTTTGTGTACCCACCTTGCTGTCCAAGGAACATCAATATTACTTTAATATCACCACACATGATCCACTTATGATCGTCAAGCATAATTTTCTGGTCACAAATTTTAACTTGTTGTATGTTCTTTTAAAGGTACAGAATTCCCTATGGGTATTGGCGCATACCTGTTTCCATTGTGAGGCAGGACAACTTTAAGTCTTTGTTTTGATAAATTGATGAATAGTATCTAATCAGTCTTTCATATGGAATGTTGAATTTCTAAAACAGTCCAAACATATCATATCAGAATACTAAGTCTCCTTCTTCCAAAAAGTATGGAATAAACCTTTTTCTCTGTACCTGAGCCAGGAAAACAAAGCGCCAGCTGCGAGCAAATTATTATTTAAAGTCATGAACCAAGTAATTCTGAAGCCTCTTTGGTCAGATGTAAGTCACAGATCAAATCATTAAATTCAGTTTGTGTAATTGATTGTGGGGGCAGAATTGCCAGGATTGTACTCCACTTTGTTAACTTCTGTTTCTTTACTTGATTCAATTTCTGAACAATCAAATTCAGGTAAATGTTTTGGTTGCATAGGCACTGGTACGCCTGGACCTTGAAGGACAGGTTTAAAGCCAATGACAGATTTGGATAAACGATTTTCTTTTTATTCTTTACATTAAAACTATGAACACCAGTTGAACAAAAGTAACAATTATCACTATGGTTTTGTGGCTCTCTCTAAACTATCAAAAAGCCAAATCTGAAAACATGTTGTTCACCCTTTGACCACCATCTCAGTCCTTCAACACACATACAGCAAACATAGTGGGGTGCCCAAGTTTTATCTTGATTTCCTAGTTTTACACCAAAATATGTGAGATACACATGCCACACAAACGATGTTATATGTCTCTTTTGCCTTGACACCATTAACTCACCACAAATGTAAAAAAGGAATCTGCAGACTTTTTACAGCCTATTGAAGCAATTTTGAACATTGTAGGTTTGCTTATTAGCATATATCCTTCGACACAAACACTTTTGATTGTGGAGGATATGTACCAACGGTTGCTCTGATAATGACAGCTGAGATGTACAACACATTTAATAATGAAAGTGCTGCAATCTGCCAGTTTATGATGTTAAAAGTTTACATCATAAACCAACAGATGTCAGCATTTCCTATGTATCTAAATTTGTCAGTACGCCTTATATTTAAGATTTTTTGATATATGAAACATTTGGATGGTCCAAAGATATCAACAATGACTAAAATTATGAGCTTTTTTATTTTCTATATTCTAAATTCTATTATATTATCTCTACTATAAGCCGCAAAATATAACGTTTTATATGAAACAAACCTATTTCACTCTGGCATTAAGTCTTATATTTGTAATTACTTTTGACATATACTACATATTGCAAATTGCAATCTGAAAAAAATACTGATGTGATAAAAAACTAAGGTCATTTTTGGATTCAGCGCACAAACATACATAGTAATTAATCAAAAAAATTACAAAACAGAACGATCACAGGCTTGTGTTATTGATTATCTTACTTTAGACACTAGGTATGAGTAAGCAATATATAGCAAGTTGCATTTTGGCACTGATATTCTCTGTTTTGATACGGTTGTTAACTGATAAACACGCTTAATTCCTTATAATTCTTTTACCTATCACTAAAGTTTTATTTATTTGAGGTAAGCTGACCAGGGGATGTACATTACTGAAACTAAAATTAAAACTAAAAACTAACGTAACTAATTGGTTCAGACAAAATGCCAAAATGAGCAGATTAAGTGAAACACTTCAAACAAAACAACCAACCAGGTGGGCAGTGGAAGCTGCTTATCCCTCCATGGTGGAAGGGGAGGGGGGATTGGGGGGCTCATCTTTAGCAGCAGCTTTCTCTTCCCATAATAGGGTACATGTCAAGGCAGACAGTAAGGGCGTCAGGCATTGGCGGCATGTGGTTCAATATTGTTAATGACTGGTATTTCATGGAAATTGCCAGCTAGGAAAATGACACTAATATATTCCGGCTATAGCTATTTCAGCTTTAATGTGGGCATCTGGGAGTTTAAAAAATGTGGCGATATTGGTTTGGGTAATATTAGCTTATGGATTCTGTGCTACAGTCACCACGTTCTGGATAGCATTGTTAACATTTTTATGTAATTTTTCACTGTAATTTTACTCTTTTGAGTAAGGATTTTGGGGATAACAGGAGGTGGAATTCCTCCTGTGAGCATCACCACTGATTTGGCGACAGCTTTACAAAGGGGATGACAATCTGGTGTTGCAGTTGCTTTGACTGCAAGCTGGTGGTCACAACAAAATGAATTAAGCATTTGGCCATGGGGTATATAGTTGAGGGGGTATTTGGCGTCCCATTCTGCATTAACAAACTACTCAATTTTTAATGATGGTTCTTCAATGAGCTTACCTGATTCATCAATTTTAGCTAATAACTCCTATGGGTTCTGGTTGAATTGAATTGGGGAATCGGCGTATGGTTGAGGTTTTCTTGATTCATTGGAGGAAGCATGGGATCAAACTGGGGTCCAATCTAATGATTGATTGGAGTAATCACGTGTGGCATTGGGGCGAGGAGGATGCTGATTGGTGGCTGCAGGTGCAGCTGCAACAACAGGCTTTGGGGGAGGGGGAGGTACGGTCATACCCCATGCCAGAACTTATATAGGGTGGGCGGCAGATTGGAGGTCAGTGAATTAGTATTCCAATCCGTCAGAAGTAGCTAAGGAGGGGCACTTGCATTTTGAGTGGTCCAACTCAAAACATGATGGACAGATCATCTGTCCACCCTCAACATGGGCCCAAAATGGATGGTTGGGCACTGAGGGAATAATGTCATGAGGGGGAATCAACACAGCAATTTTTCTAAATTCAGGGCTAATTGTGGCATATGCCCAAGACCCAGTGAGTCGTGTGGCCCCATTTGGGACCACAAATTGTAAGATGGGGTTGGATCCATAGGCTTCTAAACCATCCATCAACTCCTGGTGGAGCACTGCAGGGGGAAGTGGGTGGGCAAACCAGCAAACTGGACCACCAAAGTGGTGTCCGCTGGGAGCTGGGTCCAAATTGTAGGAAGAGGAGTGCCCTGGAATACCAGGGGAACAATTGCTGCAGTGGCAGCATTGGCTTCACATGTGAAGCCAAGGTCGAAATACCCCTTATAGGGGCGGAAATCTATAAATCTGGCGGGTGTCATCACTGCCTGTGCCATTTCAATAATGGCTTGGACATGATATGGGAAGAGCTTTCTGCAATAAACCCTTAAGCCATAGTGCATGTTGCTCTGGGGGAGCACCAGGGGGCAGTGAGGTATCACTTGGGTATGAGAAAGGTGGGCGTCGAGATCCTTGGGAGGAATGAATTGTCCCATTGGTTTGGAATGACTGGGTGAGCCAGTATGTGCACGTTTTCCTGCCAGATGGAAAATGGTGGAGGGAGTTTCGCCACTGCCCCACACTGGAGCAGCTGGCAGAGGATCTGAGGACATTGGAGCAAAACTACAATGGGTGATTAAGATTTACTTTTTAGTAATTTGTGTAATTCGCTTGGAAAGTTATGCCAAGTGGAAAGAGAGCTCCCTATAACTAAAGTTAATCTCAAGAAATCTCTCTTACTACCAATTAAAATATTTTTACCTTCATAGTTTCCAATTCATTATGGTTATTGAAATCATCAGACCACAAATATTTTTCTATTAGTGGGCAAGCTTAGTTTTAAGTAGGAGACTTTTGATATATAAAAAATCCTTTTATTGAACAATTTAGTGTTTATTGCCTCTGCAGATTAAATGCGATGAGAAAAGAGGATGAGTAAAATTTTATCTACTTAATTCTTATATAGATAAAATTCTCTGTTTATGTTTCATGTTCATCTAACAGCATAAGATTCAGTTGGATTTAGCATTTTTTAAGCTCTCTGGTGCTATTTAGGCCTAAACTCCAACAAATGGGGGATTGTAACCAATGTTAATAATGTTAATAAATAAACTTTAAAAACTAGAAAATTGTTATTTTTATAGTTTTATAAATTGACTTGGAGGGTAAGAAACAAACCCCTCTATTAAGTCAATACTTAGTATTTAAATTGTCAAGTCTTAAAGTTCAGGTTGCTTAGTTAATTCTATATTAGATAACATGGGCTGTGAACCTATCATATCATTTGAAAGCCTCACCTCACTTTGATGATATGGCCTATGGAGAGCAGGTAAGATAAGTCCATGTGGTTAGGTTTGATGTATTTCACCTAGTCAGTGGGCTGGAAAAAAATTTGCACGTAGTTGGATCCCTTCCAACCCTAAAAAAGGGGCAAGTCTCCGCGGTGTAGGCTGTATTAAAATGGAAACGGCCTGGAAAGGAGCTTCCAATTAATTCTCCAAATTTGAATAATGATTCAGTGCAATCTGATTGCCCAAACTCATTTTGTGTGCCCAATTATTATTAAAAGTGGTACCCTGATTTGAGGGGTTCCACCAAAAAAAGACCAGGGTCTTTTGGCTAATTTTTATAACATTCACCTCCAAACCACTCTTTTTGATACATCAGACATGTAATCTTCCAACATTACCCCCTTCAATAGTGGTAAGGGGGAATAAGTTCGCAAGAACCGTCCAAACACTTGGTTAATTGTGACTCCAGAAGCAAGGTATTTTATGGAATACTAATCCCCTTACATATAGATGATAACAAAAAGCCCTTCCCAGATGGATATGAGCTTTTCCTTTCTAGGAATTATTTGTTTGTGTAAGTATAGTACCAAGTCAGCCACTTGGAAGGAATAGTGATGGCAAGAGCTCATTGGCCGCTTGCCCTCTTTTGTGACAGTTTTTGTTAAATTGGCCATCGCCTCAGACTGTAACTGGATGATGTGCTGCGACAACTTCTTCATGGCTTGATATGGCTCAGTCTTAGCTGAGAAAACATCTTTGGCAAGTAGAGCAGGCACCCCAGATTCTCGGCTATATAACACTTGGAATAGTGAAATCTTAAGGATCTGGTGGTAACTGATCTAGCAGGCCATGAGGGCACTTGATAAATACAGATCTCAGTGAAGGGGGTCTGAAGTGGCCATTTTCCATGTATATAGACTAGGGTCCCATTGGCTCGTTCCATGGTATCATTGGTCAAGGGGTTATAGGAGAATAATAAAACTGTTGCATACCCAAAAAGTAGTGAGGATCTTCACCACTTTTAGGTGAAGTTTTTACTATTATCACAGAGCAAAACTTAGGGACAACCATGTTGAGCAAAGATATACTGATGGAGAAAAGTGGCAGTGGCTTCGGCCGTCTGAGCTGGGAGAGCCACAGCTTCAACCCATTTGGTAAAGTGATCAATCCCTACCAAGGTATATCGATTTCAACTCGTAGTTTGAGGTAGAGGCTAACCACAGCAAGACTTATTGTGTGGAAGGGCTGTTGAGGGTTGGTAGGTTGATAATGATGCTTGGTTTTAAAGCTGGATTACTTTTTGCATGTCAGACAGGCATCCAGGACTTCGATGATGGTCTCCATGATTCCCTCCCAGTAGTAGCGTTCTTCTACCCACTCATAGGTTTTCTGAACTCTGCTATGCCTAGGATGGCATGAGACTCCATAATGACAGATAGTCACGCAGATGGTCGAAGGTAGGGTAAACATTTCACCCCTATTTTTGTATAGCTTCCCATCCTACACCTTAGTGTTATGGGAGTGTCAATCTAGCATCTTCTGGATGGGTTCATCCTCATCCTCCCAAGCATCAGGGGTCATTAGGAGGTCGTGTAGACGCTATGCTTCACTATTATCTAAGTGAAGGATGGTCAGCCGAGTCGCCCATTGACATTCATGTGGCTCATCCTGGCTTGGTGCTCAATGGTCATATCATAGTGCTGGAGCTTCAAAGCCCAGCGTGCCAACCGCCCAGTAGAACTTTCATATTCTGTAACCGCCTAAGTGAGGCGTGGTCAGTAATCACTTTAAATGAGGTCCCATATAGGAAAGGGCGGTAGTATTTGACAGCGAGCAAAATGAAAAGGTACTCCTTCTCAGTGATGCTATAATTTAGTTCTGCCTTAGAAAGCATATTGATGAAGTATAAGACGAAATGATGAACCCCATTCTCATCCAGTTGATCCAAGATAGCTTCAACAGCGTAGTTGGAGGCATCAGTAAACAGTTTGGAGGGTTTACTATAGTCAGGGGGCGTAGGATTGGCCGTCGCTGCAGAATCATCTTTAGTACTTAAAAGAAGCCAGTTGTTTCGCTTACTGATGGAAAGGGGTGTTCTTAGCTAAAAGGCGTATGATGGGCTCACTGAGCTGAGCGGATTTTGGGACGAATTGATGGCAGTAACCCATCATGCACAAGAACACCTGAATATCGTGAAGGTTTTGGGTGCCAGCATTTTAGATATCGCCTCAACCTTATCATGGAGAGGCTGGGTCCCATCTGAGGAGCTGGCGTGGCCAAAGCAACCCAACTTCTTCTGGAAGAATGTACATTTTGAGGGCTTCAACTTAATTTGAGAGTCCCGCAGGCGTTGGGAAACTTCCTTTAAGTGTAAAAGGTGCTCATAGAATGTTCATGAGATGATGGTAATATTGTCAATTTAGACAATTACGTAACTAAGCTTCACATCATTCAAGATATGGTCCATGGCTCTTTGGAAACTTACAGGCGCATTACACAATCCTTGTGGTAGTTGGGTCAGTTGGAAAAGATCCTCACTGCAGATAAGCGAACACTTTTCCTGGTCTTGCAAAGAAAGGTTTATCTGCCAGTATCCGCTAGCCAAGTCCATGGCGGAAAAGAACTTGGACCCAGAGAGTTGGTCCAGAGCGTCATCAATTTGAGGGGATTGGGTAACTGTCCTTTTTGATGAGGTTATTTAACTTGCAGTAGTCCAAAACTACCCAATGCCCACCATCCTTATTTTTATGAGCAATAACAGAGATGACCAAGGGCTTTTAGAAGGCACCAGTAGCCCCGCGCCCGGTAACTGTTTAAGCTCTGTACTCATCTGGAGCTCCTCAACTTTCAATTTCTAATAAGGCATGGATTGGATAGGCTTGGCATCCCCAACATCAATGGTGTGGCTCCAGTCCTTCATATGACCATAGTCAGTATCAGATTTGGAGAAAATGTCACTATATAACTCCAGTAGAGAATGAGCTTTGTTAAGCTCAGCGGGAGTTAAATCATTGGAAATCTGAACGTTGGGCAAAGTAAATATCATTTGGTCAGTTGGTATTCCCATATCTAGCATAGACCCAATAAAAAGAATCTTGTTGATGTCCCAAATTGGAATCAGCAGGGCTTTTCCAATGTCCTGATGCTTCTTTACAACCATGTCCTTGTTAGTGATATTCCCCAGAAGAAGATTAATAGGTCCCTGGTAAACAGAGTCTAGGATACCTGGCAACGCCAAAGGTTCCAAAGGGCTTATTCCATCAATGCTTGTTAAGTGCAGAAGGAAGTTGCAGGGGATTTGCATAGTAATTTTGGTGTCTATTACCTTTTTTTCGCCCGCTTTAACTACTACCTCCTCTGACGCATGCAATGAAATGCTCCCTGAAGCATCCACGGAGTCAAGCAGCTTTTTTGTGTTTCTGCCCGATGTGGTATAAATAAGGGTGAGGGCGGATGAAGGGTACTCAACTACTCATGTATATTCCTTCTTCTTAGGCTCATCAGTTGCAAAGCTTAGGGGATCTCTTGTAATTTGGTAGGGAGAGAATCCATGTTTCATATTAATGATTTCGTCATACTTAAAAATGAATTGTTTGTCAATGACTAGGTAGTATGAATTATTGTTTAATGCCACAGTGGGGGCAGCCAGTAGGAGTTTTCCAATTTGTATGTGTAGAGAAGAGTAGGCTTTAATAGCTCGCGTATTGTTAGGCCCTGTAGTTCCAAACTCTTGTGAATAGTCCAGGTCATGCGCCAACTTAATTTTAATGATCTTTGAAGAGACCTCGTTCACTGGAGCATTTATATCAAGAATGGCTAGAACGCGCAATTTATTGATGATAACCTCTACCTTAGTTATTGTGCTTCCAAAAGTAGGGGGAGGGCGAAAACCTCCTTCAATTGGAGAGTGGAGGCAAGGCGTTGAGCCATCGCAGGGTACTTATCATTAATAGATTGGAGGGTATAAAACTTCTGGGTGAATCAGATCACTGTTCCAATAAGCTGGTCAGCATAACTGGTGGTAACAATCACCTCTGAAAACCTCAGCAACTGTTGAAGATAAGTTTGTCATAGTATCATGGCTATATCAATTCTTTTAGTCCTCACCCTATCTGGAATTTGCACATCCATTGGAGCTCCCATGACATAATAGCCAGCATCTTTATCACCCCTTCAGACTTTTCATCAGAGGGACTGTCAATGCACCTCAACGAGTTATTAAGAGGGGGCTCAGAAACCGGCTTAATCTCCTCATGAGGGAAGGCTTTGTTGCGCTCATCTACCCTTTTGACTTTTGAAGGGAGCATCGTGGCTGTGCCAGCTTTAGGGGGATGCGTTGGAAGTGTAATGACTTTGACTTTTGCCTTAATAATGACTAGCTTGGGCTGCCCCATGACTACAGGTTTTGAACTAGGGACAGCCTGAGGTCAGGCTGAGGGGATCGTGGCAGCGGCTTAGATAGTTGTAATATTTTATCCACTTTAGTAGACTTCTAATCAAGAAGAGAACCAGGAAAAATGATAACTGACTTCACCAGCTGAGATCTTGACCCTAGAGCTGGAGGGGAGCGCTGCCCCATAACTGCCAATATTTTCTGGCTATCCCCACATGGTGAAGGAGTATTTTATTGCTGCAGCTCTGCAGAAGTTGGGTTCCAGAGGGATATAGCCATAAAAGAGGCTGGAGGTGTCAGAGTTAATTCCCTCTTTAAAGCTCTTTGCAGAAGTTCAGGTTCATGAAAGTCAGCCACTGAGAGCATTGCCTCTTTTAATATCACGTAAAATTTGGAAGATGTGCTTGACTGCGGAGATATGAATTGCAAAATAAAGATAAAAAGCTAAGCTAGCCACTATAGCATCAATAGCATCATCTAGAGGAAGCAGTTTAGCCAGCAATAGAGGTTGAGCTTTACTATAGACTTGCTTAACAAATGAGGGGATCAATTCTCCCTCTTGCAGGCTAAGGCATATAAAGGCCTGTTTTTGCCAATGTAAACTCTGTGTGGAACCAAACTCGTCAATAAGCGCTTGTACAATCTCCGCTCAGGTGGTAAGTGTGGTCATATGAGGAACCATGATCTCCTGAGCCATCTGACTCAAGAAGGGAAGAAAATACCAGGTTTTTTGATGGTCAGTCGCTCCTTCCATCGCAGATTAATAAACATAAAGGAAGGAGGCAATACTTCCCTCACCAGATGTGAACTTGTCTCTGAACGGAGGTTTGTGAGTAATAGGAGAGGCCCCACTAGGGCCTTGTGAAGTCTGCTGCTCAAACCTTTTGAGGCGAGACAAAGCATTGGCTAGTTGTTGTTATAAAGCAGCTAGCCTTGGTTCCAGGATATTTTCCTTTTTAATATGCCCTAGTGGTATACAGGATCCCAGTAGTGAGTACAACTTAATTTTTTTTCTTCTTTAGCACTAGATGGTCCCAACCTAATGGGGAAAACATTGATCTAGTGGGCACCACTTGTTGGATTTTAGGAGTTTATTAAGCTCGCTGATGCTATTTAGGCCTAAACTCCAACAAATAAAGAATTGAAATCAATGATACTAACAAAATATAAATGAATCTTAAAAACTTGAAAGTTTTTATTTTTATAGTTTTATTAGTTGCCTTGGGTAAGTAATATACCCCTTTAATAACTCAATACTTAGTAACTATAGTGTCAAGGCTCAAAGTTAGATTGCTTAATTAATTCCAAATTATTTAATATGGGAAGTAAACCTATTGAATTATCTCAAAGCCTCACTTTACTTTTATGAGATGGCTGATGGAGGGCATGTAAGATAAGTCTGTGCGGTAAGGTTTTGATTTATTTCACCCAATCAGTGGGCTGGAAAAATTTTGCGCTAGGTTGGACCCCTTCCAACCCTATAAAAGGGGCCGGTCTCCATGGTGTAGGCTGTACTAAAATGGAAACGGCCTGTAGAGGAGCTTCAAATGAACTCTCCAAATTTGGCTGACAATTTGGTGAAATCCAAACGCCCAAATTCATTTTGTGTGCCCAATTATTATTAGAGTAATAACCCAATTTGAGGGGTTCCACCAATGTTGACCAGAATTTTGGCCAATTTCAATATAATTCACCTCCAAACCACTCCTTTTGATACATCAGACTTGTAATGTCTGACAATTCATGCCAAGTCTTATTGTAGAGAAGGGAACAATTATCTTCAATATTAACCTCTCTATATGATCTTGGCTGTAGCATTGGCAATATCTCCAATGACAATTATGAAAAATTTATACAAATAATCATGTCTTTGATATCAATTCTAATCCAACATTTGTTATTTGTGATATGTGAGTTGGCACTAGTGCATGTGGTTTGCAAAATTTAGAGCTATTTGGATGTCCTTATGTAACCAAATTCTCTATTTATCTTTGTATTTTAACATTTTGAGAGATGACCCACATCATATTATAAAGTTTATAGATATTTTCTATGCTTTAGGTACAGTTATAATAAGGGTATTATATTTAACTATATTAGATATTAACCATCTATAAAACACAATTTGATAGTATATTCATCACATTTTGCTAACTTAAGCTATAAAAAGATATTTATGATGGATTAATGTAATTAAAGTAGTTTAATATTAATTGATTATAACTAAGTTAAAAAAATTATCATTAATAACTTTAGAAATATAAAACAACCTAAATCTATTGAGTTAGATTTAAATATTTTGAGTGATATAATAAGGATAATACATAGAAAGTCTTTATAGCCAATCAACAATTATAGTAATAATTACAGGTACTTATATTTGGAGCATAACAAATTCTACTAATACCGCGGACAAACCAACTATTACTAGTAAATAACAACTTTATATGTTTCTAATTGTTTTTTATATATACATAAAGAGATAATATACTGTTTAAAAATATAATATCTGGTCTCCTAACAACATAAAGTTAGTAAAGATAAATACTAAATATATACCCAGATACTATCTGTGAGAAAGAATATGGTATGTCTGAGTTGGAAAGTGTGTGAGTCAAGGAACATTAAGTGCACTAATTATATTTTTTATGACTTTATTTGTTAGTTTATCTGCTATAATATAACCTATTATTTGTTAAGCTACTATAATTATAACCATGCTCTTAGGATGAGCAGGATAGCATGCTACACATAAAATAAATAAAAGAAGTTAAAAAATACCTTAATTGTACTACACAAAGATTGATTCTAAGCTGTGGACACAGTGCAGAAAAAACTAATTTGTGTTATGTTTATAAGGTTTTAACTGTGTAGCATCAACAATGAGAGCATAATAGTGGACTATATCATTATGGATGTAAGTAACACAAAGAGATTTTATTATAAGTAAGAACACATGATCATAAAAAGTTAAGGAGCAAGAAGTGATTAACGCTAAGTTGGCCTTTCACATACCAAAAGAACTCATGCCAATTATACATGCACATTGGAAAGGCACTATCAGAATCAGCTAAATATTTAGTAATAGTGATATTAGGTCATCAGTTAAATAGATGTTTGATAGCCAACCTAGCAAATATATGATAATAAGAAATTTAAAATAAGTTTAAATAATTATGGACTCTGGCTCCAAGAAAATTTTCCTCTCTTATAAGAGACTCTAAAAACTCTTGTGTAGATTAAAATTACTTACAAGAAAAGCTAATAACAGGGTTGTGGTTTTTGGAAAACTTTAGTTGGACTTTTAACGTTTACATTTAAAAGTGCTGAACTGTATTCAATTTATAGGTAAGTTTTTAAAAGGTAACTCGCTTATAAGTAAGAGACTTTTGTTCTAGTAAGAGAGTTAGCTCATCTGATATATAGTCCATAAAATTTAATTGTATTATGGGTATTCTCACCGTTCTTAAGCTTACTTGTTGAGTATAAATTTTATGAGCTTGAAGTCATTTTGATAATCTCATTGTATTTGATTGGGAACTTCTTCCAAAAGCAGGCAATAATAACAAGCTCAGCACTTTTTCCTGGAAGGGTTTATGTTTATAAAACTTCTAATAGAATTTTTCTATTTAACAGTTAATAAAAATAAGAAGGCAATTAAGTATATAAAAAAGAAGTTATGATGCTATGTTGATATATCTTCTGTCAGCTAGAAACTAATAAATATATACTTTGGAGATATCTCATAGACATATTCATATATCAGGATGAGTTCATCTGTAACATGCAATCCTCTGAGTATTATGTCAATTGTTCTAATACTTACCTCAAAGACAAATCATCCTGACTTTGGCTTACAAAAATTAACAATTGGTTCATCACAAGCGTACAAAAAATAACTTATCACTAAGAAGATCTTTTGTACAATATTGGCACCAACTAGATGATTACTTGTCCATAATTCAGCCCATTTGAGCTTTTTATACATGTGTTGAAGACAATTAACTGGGAAAATAATCATAAAATTTTAATAGTTGATAAATCCTAATCAGGACGTTGCAGGCCTCTTTATAGCACAAAGTAAGCCCTTTTGGGTATCCATGTTCATGTGCTTTTAATGCCAACCTTATAATAAAACACCACAATTTAATATAAGTGAATAGCTAGTATGCTATAAACCATAAAAAATGGATGAAACTTAGCTAATTCCATATTTTGTAATTTTAAGCTCTAAAGTGGAGTTTTTCAAATAACATAAACGTTTTGGCATCATGTCAATTTTTTTGTGTTGTTAAGTAGAAACATGCAAGTATGTTATAGGGCATAAAGAAATTTGAGGAAAATAATATATTGAGTTACTGATATATTAAGAAGGTTTTAAGGAGACATAAAATGAGGTAATCACCAGAGTTAATGCTTTTTGTTAAGGTTTTACTATTTGAGTAACAACCAAAATCAAACTAAACTTACAGAAATTGTAAGGATATATTTTTTGGATTTGGGATTGAATTATCAGGGTATATTTTTTAAGAATGACTATTATTTGTACTTTGAGATTGAGGTTTAACATAAGTTAGATGCATAAGATGCAAAACAAATATATATGAGAATTGTTAGAAAGAGTAAAGACAGCTAAGGTATTGATGGAAGATTTATGTAGCCTTCATAAGATAGTAATGAATGTTCCTTTAATGAGTATATGGCGAGTCCAGCTCTTATTGTCAAGAAAAAGATGAGACATTATAAATTGACATATATTTACAGAAAACTCAGCAAATTGATTAATAAAGTTCCTGTTTCTTGCTAATAATATAAGGCACTCTAATCTTGGAAGTGCTAGTACTTTGTCACAATAGACTTGATCAGCAAATAATGACAGATAAAAATACAAAAAGAATAAGACCAGGAATATTGCATATTAATTCAAGGATAATTTAGTAAAAGCCACAAATCTTCTTAAAGCCTTTGTAGTGCGCCTTCTACATTTTATAAGCTATGGATATATTTTTTATACATAAATGTGATTCTTAATGGCCCACATGAATAATAATAACATAAAAAATCTCACATAACACTTAAACATATTAAAAATCATAAAGAGAACTTTAAAAATATTAAGGTCAATTCTAGAATATGTCAAATTATAAAAGACAGTTGGAATATCTGGAAATTTATCAGACAAAACAGAATTTAACATAGATTATATTAGGTGCTATAAAACAGATATATAGATTTTAGAGCTGATGAGATGTTCTAGTTTCCTATAAAATTATTTATTAATGTAAAAACTTTGTAAGTAATTTCTTAAAAAGGTACTATTACCCTACTATTTAAAAAGAAAAAAAAGTTTGATACTATATTTAGGATTAAGACTAACTTTATATCTGGAAGAATAATTTAGCAATTTGCATATGCAGAATCATACTAAAATTAGAAGATCTTTCATAGTACAATCAATTGACTCTAAAGAGCATGGAAGAAGGCTGTTACAATTAAATGTCAATGGAAGAGGACATTCTTCCCATGTGAAGTAAAACTTCTTTGCAAAACAATTACTTCTATTCTCTTTATGTGGAGTGACAAAAAATAATATTTTAATTTTAAAGTGTATACATCCAAGGATAAGTTCATATTGGAGCTACTCATGCTATCATAATTTGGGTACATAAATTGAGTAACTTGAAACAAAAATAGTTTGATGTTCCCTATACTATAAGATTGCAAAGAAATATCTCTATAAATTGGAGAAGCACATCATAATCAAGTAGATTATCCACAATGATAAAAAAATTTTTAATAACTCTTTTTACCAACAAGTTTTTTTACATAGAGGAATATCAAGAAGTATTATGATAAAATAGAAAAAGTCATAAGGCCTTAGCTAGTTGATGAAAGACGCATAAGTTCATTAAAAAGTCATTTTTAATATAGACATGGTAAAAGATTAAAGGTTCACCCAATTTCATTATAATAGTGTCATTGTACTTTGAGCACATAGAGCTGTAGATCATAGAGGATTTGAAAAGACTTCTAAACAAGTACATGAAGAATAAGATTGGCAAGCTTCTCTTTCTGCTAAGCATCACTTTTCAAAAATCAATTCAGCCTTGAAATTTAGCTCCACTAAAGAGATTTACAAAAACTATTAGCAAATATGGCAGGAAACCCCGCAAAAGAACCCGCAGGCTCTGCCAAACGAGCCAGCACCACCCCCAAATGAAGCAACCCTCGGTTACCCACCTCAGGGTCAACCAGAATCACCCGCTCTCAAGCAGTGGCCAAGAAAGCAGGCACCACCCCCCAACCTGGAGCTACTTCAACTAGCGTCAGTGCACCTGATCACACTTCTGCAACCTGCACGCCCAACAGCTCTGCGTGCGCTACCTCCCACCAACCCGCTGGGCCCCCTCCAACCAAGGAGGCCATCACCCAAGCTGTTTTAATGGCGTCTGCTCAGTTGAATGCAACTCAGCCCATCCAGGCATTCACCTCCCCCAATGTGTCAGCTAATTCAGCCCCATCTATTATTGCTGACGCCGTGTTTCTGGCTCCCCCCATGAGGGGCGATACCCAGCTACCTGGCCCCCAAACCCTCAGATGTAAGGTTGGATTAGCCGCACATTCTGGTTCACTAAGCACCAAATTGGGACAATCTACTCTTCCCAATGGGGATTCAAATGGTTCGGATTTTGGAACTTCACACCAGTTCCAATCTCACCCGTCCCATTCAAACCCCATAATTGGCACTTCTCAAGTCAGCACTTTATCTCCATATGCTGAAAACGACCAATTCACCAATCAGCCAGTGAGTTTTGCCCACGAAATCACAGCAAATACTTGGGCTGAATTTACCCAAATAGATTGAGATGGTGATGAAACATCGCCCTCCTCCCAATTGGCTGGAGTTAATTCCAATATGGATGGGCCTCCCCAATTTAGTGAGGCCCAACAATCCGCCCCTCAATTCAATATGACGCCAGCAACTGCTGTAACATTCCAGCAACAAGGGAACTCCGCAAACTTGTCCAAACCACCAGCTCACACTCAACCTGCGATTGCAGCCCAAAGCAAACACAAATGTACCAAAGGAGCCACTGGGGCGTGGCAAAGACCTCTGGCACCAACGTTACCCAAAGCTGATCCCCGTGAAGTGGCGTTTATTGCTGATGTTAAGAAGAAATGGGCTGACATCGATGAATCCCCCCCTTGGGTTGGGACCATCTAGTACTAAAAAAAAGAAGAAATGGGCTGAAACTAGAGCGCAAAAAGCTCTACCTCGCTCAACCCTCTCCCATGCAATTCGCCTTTATTATGGGCATAACCCTGTTGAATTCTATATGGAGGATTACTTCTCATACTTTGCAGCGATCGCGGAGACATTCCCAATTAACACCGCCATCCATGAATCAGTGGAGGGCTACTAAATCGATGTGGGCTTCACTGAAGCTGCCCTTGCTGACCATGCTGCCACCCTCCAGGTCATTATTCCGCGTGGATCTCTTCGCATCTCCTGCACACGCTCTCACCTGGAGAAAATTTCATGGGTTACTTTTTCCAACCTACCAACGACTGTTGATCCTGAGTCTCTTAAATTGGCGCTCCATCGTGGTTTAATGGAGTTTGGGTCTGTTCTTTCAGTGGACTTTAGCGTCCCCTCTTACTATGCTCCCACTCAAAGAGCTCGCACTGCTAGGGCGTCGTTCATCCCCTCCCCCACTGTATCCCGCAACATTGAGGTTATTCCTCGTTTGGCAGTAGTTGGGGCATGCCCTGAGATCTTTTTGTCGACCCTGATCAGGAGCGCCCCCGGTGTTCATGGTGTAACGCCCTTGGACACTTGTATAGTGGCTGCACAGCTCGAAAACAAGCCCTCTTAGCCACCACCCAGGGGCCTAAACCAGGCCAAAAACGATCCCACGTGGCCGTAGCAGCAATTCCACAAATCACACAATAAGTTCCCGTTCAAGACCTGTCCCCTGAGGCCTTACGCCTAGCAGTTGAAACAGCTAACCCCACTATTGGTATGGGATACCTTCACGCTCATGCCCCCTTCCAGTGGGCACCCCCTCCAATCTCCCAGAGTCAACTCCCTCTCTCACCAAGTGCAAGGCATCTCCCACGGGGTGCCCCTCGTCAGCCACCCCCACTCAGGGCTCCGCGGCACCCCCACCAACCTCCACCAGCAATTTATCGCATCAACCCTTAGCTCCCAATAGAGCTATGCCCACCAGCATGGACTGGCAACCCGCGGCCTGCGGTAGAAGTGCATTTTAAAGAGTCCTACCCCAACCCCACAGTCCATTTCACACGGATCCTTTGCAGTGTTGGAGGAAGTAAATATGGACTCAGAATCATCAAATGGGGACACCGCAGAGGTCGCCATTGAGCACCCTCAGGACCTTCCCCTGCAACAAAGTGGGGGCAGCATCCTAGGCTGGCTTACTGGGTCCTCCGCCCCCCACCCTCTCCTTCCCCTCAGAACCCTCGACGCTCCTCACAGATTGCAGCTAATAGTCAAGCTAAAGGACTCAAAACTAGCCGCCTCACAGCAGCAGGTTTAAGCGCTGGCAACCCCCTAGGACATGGAGGGAAACAGCTATGAGTCCCCATGGCAGCACCCTGGCCTTGCAGTCCATCAACGTGAATGGGTTGCGGGACTTTAAGCGGAGAGCCCGCCTCCTCCGCAACTTCAGGTCAGCACAAATTAACATCGCTGCTGTCCAGGAGCCCCATATCCTCCCCCATAAACAATCTGCATGGAATGAACAGTTTGGAGGCAACTCCTTCTTTACAAACCATGCCGCCCTTATTGTTTTGAATCCCTGGGTTAAAACCCATTCTTTTTCACAAAATCTAGGTGGCCGCCTCATACTGGCTAAACTCACCACTCCTGACTTCTCTTTCTTCGCTGAAAGCATCTACCTGCCTAGTGCAGGTCAGGAGCAAAAGCGGCCATTGAAAGAGATCATCCAACTCAATCTCCCACGGAATACAGTCCTCTTGGGAGATTTACCACACAACCATAAGTCGCGTCCGTGACTCTTACCCCCCTGCAGCAAAGGAACGCCCTGGATTAAGTCGCCTCCAAGATTTTCTTCGCCTGAGTGGCTTTAAAGATGCGCTTCCACCCTCCGCGTCTGGCCTAGGTTGCATGACTAGGATCCAGTATGATGGAGCAGCTTTCCAGTCAGCGTCACGCATAGATATGGCACTGATTGGCCCCCTGCTAATTGGCCGCGTCTCCTCTCCCATCTCTCGTGAAAACCATCTGAGCGATCACAGGTCACTCACCATTGTCCTCACCACCACACTTAGACCGTCACGTAGGTTCTGGCCTAGGGTTTCCCCAGCTCTTCTCAACAACCCCTTCACTAAGGAGAAGCTGTCTATGACCATCCGGGAGACTCTCACCTCCCCCCACCCCACCTGCTTGACCACAAGGCTAGATGGGCGGTGACCAAGGAGGGCATCACCCGCGTTGCTTACAACTGTGCCAAAGCCCAGATGACCGCAGCTCGCGCCAGAGTCAAAAGGGCGGAAGCCAGAATCAGACATCTGGAGCGAAACTGCCAGCCTTCGCCCTCTCCCAGATGGTTGGAAGACTGGGAAGCGGCGCAGGAAGCACTCCGCTTGGAGCTCACACTGCAGGAAGAACGGGCAGCAAACTTTACAACATCTCGTTACTATGCTCAATGGGAACGCCCCACCCGCTTCTTTTTTCAGAAACAGAAAGCCCGGTCAACAGCGCAGGATATTACTGCACTGAAGATTGGCACTACAACCACTTCGGATAAGGAGGAAATCACGCAGGAACTACACCGCTTCTACTCCAGCCTCTTCCATGCCACCCAGTTGGACCTGTCGGACATCCAAGACTTCCTGTGGCGGGCTCCAGAGCCGCCCATTGACCCACGGTCTGATGAGGCTCTACTGGCGCCTATTTCCATCCAGGAGGTGATGGAAACCCTACTGAAATCCCCACGGCTTAAAGCCCCAGGCCCAGATGGAATACCCTTCGAGGTGTACCTTCTGGAACCTGCGGTGATAGCCAGAACCCTCCGCGACCTCTTCAAGGCACTCTTAGTGAATGGCAAGGTCCTCCCTGACTCCAGAGGCTCAATCACGACCCTCATTCACAAGAAGTCAGACCGTGAGAACCTGGCGAACTGGCGCCCCATAGCGTTGATCAACACAGACCACAAGCTCTTCACAAAGCTTCTGGCCAACCGCATCACCAAATGGGTGTCACCTCGCCTCTCCCCATCCCAGCACGGTTTTATTCCGGGGAGGTCGTTATGGGACAACTATATTAACCTTCACGTGACTTTGACTGCTAACTCTCGTAAGGTGAATGGCTTTGTGGCTCTCCTGGATATGGAGAAAGCATATGATTGGGTGGCCTGGAAGTATATTGATGCTTCCCTGGCCCGCTTCCATCTCCCCCCCGCAGCTAGGCGCTAGATATCAGCGCTCTATGAACAGCTCCACACCAGAGTCCTGGCGCCAATGGGTTTTACAGTGGCAGTACCAGTTGGACAAGGTCTCCGGCAAGGGGACCCCCTGAGCCCTATCCTTTTTAACATCACCCTCGACCCCCTCTTGGCCTCCTTACAGGACAAGCTAACAGGGATTCTGGTCCCAGGTAAAGCCCCCACCCGCACCATGGCATTTGCAGATGACACCGCCATTGCATTTAACTGCCCTGGGGATGTTGCCCTCGCTGCTGTGACCATTGAGAGGTACACCAAGGCGTCCAACGCCATGGTCAACACCTCCAAGACAACAGTTGTACAGGTCGGCTCCCCCACCTTCCCCCCACCATTTGGTATTGAACCTGTGCGCGGTACCTTCCGTCACCTGGGCGTTCTCACCAACCAACAAGGAGTTGCGCTAAAAGACAACGAGGACTTGCTCCTCGCAGCAGTTAACTCCAGGATTGCCAGCTGGAACTGGTGGCACATCACACCCCAGGGTCGAGCTCTGATGGCCAATGTGTTCCACCTCTCCGAAGTCTGGTTCCTAGCGCACGTTTGCCCATTCATAGATGCCTTTTATACGCGGCTCAATGTACTCCTCCGCTGTTGGATTTGGGGCTCAAACCATCCACCAATGGCTTTCTCAACCATTGCTCAACCCTGCAATGAAGGGGGCTTAGGGCTTCTGGACACGCGATCCCACGCCACCACAATCTTCCTGAAGTTCCTATGGCTGATTGTCTGCTGGGACGCGACCCCCATGCCCCAATGGGCGCCCGCCCTCCGCCAGTCAGTGTCAGCAGCTCTGGGTCTTCCTAGAGCATCTCTGACCTCATTAGGGGAGTGGCTCACAAACCACCCAGGCCATCGCCTAAAACCATTCTCATCCCCCTACTGGAACCAGGCTCTTCTTGCCCTGAAACGAGTAGGCGCGCGGATCCACCATGCCTTCCCATACAGAAGGGAAGGCCCTGGCCTCAGCCCCCGTCGCCATGCAATTGTGCACAATGGACAAGTTGTCACAACTCGCCTCAACCCCCAAGATCGTCCTCCCATCCGCCCAAGACTCCTTGAGCTCCTCCCTCCCTTCGTGAGATTTGACCTTAAGGAATTGTGGAAGGACGTCTATCACCCCATCCTGTCAGCAAAGGTGTCCAACAACTTATGGAGGGTGCTCCACTGTTCATACAGGACAGGGGACCAGACTGGCCCTACCTTCCAGCACTGAAGCTGCCCCTGCTGTGCGGAGCCTATTGACTCCTACCTCCATCATTCTTTCACCTGTCCAGGTGTCACCGCATTTTGGCCAAAGGCCCGCGCACTCCTCCATGCTCAGCCCTGGTCTGGACACCCTGTGCAAGACCTCATGTTCGAGCAGACATTGCCTGGTTGCCACCGACCCCTCCATGTCCTCGCCTATGCCACAGCCATCTGGACCCTCCATAACTCCTTCCTTCATGCTGCCTTTGACCAGCAGGTGTGGACCCTTCCACACATGATCACCCACTTTCAGGTACACCTTGAGATGGCCCTGAAGGTCTGCACTATGTTGCCAACCCTCCCCCGCTCAGTTGTCACTGCAGCATGGCTCTGGCGCGCAAACTCCCCTCCCTTTCTCGATGCCTCCTCCCTCCCCTTCCCTCGCCTCAGGCTCTTAGGAGCCCAGGCGTAATTCAATAAACATCAATGAATCCCCCCCTCAGGTTGGGACCATCTAGTACTAAAAAAAGAACAAGATCGGCATTTACTCAAGTTTGAAGCTTGAAAATTTATTAATTAATGTCATGAGCACAAAAAAACCCAGAAAAAAATCAAATACTGATTTCTAAAACAGGTTGGGCGTGGCATACTGTGTTATATGATGTAGTAAACCTTTACCTTTAAGCAGCATAGAGACAATATCATAATTGGAATAGACCATCCTACTTAATTATAGAGGATAGACTCATGAGTGACATTAAAGACTTAAATACTGCTAAGTTTATATTAGAATTAAAGGTTTAAATAAATGGGCGTACACAAAAATACTTATGGACTATAAAACTAGTTTTACTTGAGATGAGGTACAGCTTATGAACTTTTTGATAAGCACAATAGAATGCTAATTGCGCTATACCACAATAAAACCAAATCAAAGGTAAAAAGAGCCAACTAAATTATAGTAGGCTAATTGTGTAAGAATCATTAGGTGTAAGATTTTATGGCTAGTTGGGGGTGCTTTTTTGGTGCTAACCCAAGATTCCCACAATATGACAAGAACATTATACTTAGTACATTGCGTCTGCCTGAGAGAGAAGACCAAAATTGTCTCTCTAAGATTGCTAATTAACTCTTTTTGGGAGAGGAAGAGATTAAGTAAAATAAATATTAGGGTAAACTGTATCTTTATATGGTAGTGAGTATTGCTTATAAATTTTCAGTATGGAAATTATCTTTATAGGAATTGATTAAGGACAAAATAAATAATGAGACGTGAACCTTCTTGTCAAAGAATTTTGCATGTCTCACATGAGTTAGGGGTATTACAGGTGGAAGGGGAGGCACATCATGATTTTTTACAATGACAGGCATATTTACAAAATAGTGTAATTTTAATGCATAGATACACCCAGATATGTGTAACAGCATATTATGTTAGTTTACCAATCTGGCCAATAGATTCCAATCAACATAGTTAGATTTGATTGGATTTAGAATATTGAAGCACACATTTAAGTTTTTTCATCACACATAAATTGGGTTAAACACATTTTTGTTTAGAGCCAATCAGAGTTTTAAACAAGGTTTGTACTTTATTATGACCTCTTCAGCTGTATATAATCAGTTGTAGGTAAAACACCGTCATCTTATCTAGATTTAAGCCTCAGACAATCAGAAACAAAGTAGCCTTTATAAAATAAAGAGGGCATAGATCTTATCCAATTAGGCAGGGGTAAAATTTGTACTCATTATAAATACCTTGAAGCCAATAGAAGGTTCTAATTCAACTGTAAACTCTTTACCTAAATTAGTGTTAGTATCACAATAATTTATTATAATTAATTGTTATTAAGATTGCCTCAAGGTAATTTTATAAATTGAAATCTGATAGTATGGTTGATGCTCCAATATTCTTCACTTGAGATCAGATTTGAAAACTGAAATCAGATATGCCCACCCAGTAGTCATATTTGAAGTATCTACCTTGGCTTTTTAATATGGATATCACAGAAGAACTGAAAATTTCTTATTTCTGCTATTGCTTGGACAACAATCTACAATTTTTTTATCAACTATGTGATTCTAAATTTAAATGTAAGAGTTTATGAAATTACTTTTTACTTGTCAAAACACTCTAAAAGTGCACATAAAGCCCAAAGAGATTTTTAATGCAGAAATACAGTCAAAAAGAAGGTAACTGACAATAAAATTGGAAGTTTTATCAAGTATATCCAAAATAACCATAATCATTTTATAACCATAGGGTTTTAAATATAATATTGCAGCAATATAAAGAGAATACTCTGCATCTTTATAAGACTAATTGATTCTTTACATAATTTTAAATGCAAAAAAACAGTTTATATCATTCAATAAGTCCATTTACAATACTTGCAACATATATAACAATAGATATGGATAAAGTACATATAAATTAAGATCATATATAATCTTTAGTAAATACAGAATAGAAAAAAATATAATTAGCACTGAAAAATATAAAAACAAATTAGAGGTGTAAATATGTTGAAACACATATGTGCAGAATTGACTATATAAGTCTCATTTATGTCAGTATACTTTTTATGTGAATTAAATTTAAAAATTCACTAAGAATTTTTTTAATTATCTATATCTTAACTAATTAAAGAATTACCAAATTTCATTGTTTTAGTAATACATATAACTAATTAAGATAAAGAAATTGTGAACTAAAGTGAAAGAGATTTAAACAAATTCTGATTTTTGGCAATATATAAACAAAACACCTAGTGTAACAAATATCAGTTAGAACTTGATTTCCAAACATGGCCTAAAACCTAAGCCTTAATATGAATATAAAATGTATTTATACAAATTTACAGATAATTTTACCCTTAAGTTCTATAACTTCATCACAGAGGAATTACTATCACAGAGTTAAGATAAATTGTTTGCAAACAGCTAAATAGTGTCAGATCAGATTGAGAGCAAACCACGCAGCATTGACTCCTATTGGTTTATATAAAAGTTTACTATAGTATTATAATGCATCTATAAAACAAAACTATACTTATAAAAATCTCTTTAGCATAGCTAACTTTATAAATTTTCTGAATTTACTAGTACGTTGAAGTGTTTTTCAAAAGTATAAAAATTAAAAACCTCATATCAACATAAAAATCAGGTTTAAGATCATATATCTCAACTTTTAAGTATAAAACTAAAGTTTTATTTTATTAATATTTTATATTTATCTGGAGTTTAGACGTAGGCAGTGGATTTCTTTATCAGAAGCTCTTAAGACTACCATGGATGGGGTGAAAGTTTTAATTTGCACTCTTTGTGCAAAAAAGATGGTTCTAAGATTGGGTTGGGACCATCTAGTACTAAAAAAAAAAAAAAGATGGTTCTAAGATGATATTTCTATTGTTTGAAAAAGTAAAATTTGCTTAAAACAAATAAAAGACAAAATATACTCAAAAACAATGCATGACACAGCTGAAAATTAGAAAAGTTAGTTCAGTAGAACTTCCCTATTGGAATTAGTCAGCACACTGGTTTGTTTGCATTCTCATTTTTTACTGTATATATAAGCATCTCAGTAATGAGCCCCTCTCTAGGTAGATCTACTCTAAATAAATTGATGAATTGCTTTTCTATGCTGTATTAATTTATTTTTCAGCCAGAACCATTGTTACTTCTATCAAGCAAGCATATACTGTTTTCATTGGGGTCAAACATAACTTGTCTTAAAACAGTACCCCATAAGAGTCATATTAAAGTGAGCTTGTGCTAAGTTATGCAAATTTTAAGGATAGTTTAGCAATTACTTAGAGTAAAACGCAAAGAAGCTAAAAATAAAAGAAGGAAAGATTAAGTCCTTAAAGTTCTAAAAAAAGTTTAAAAAGAGATTAGTGAGCTCATTAATTAACTTTCACATTGTAGAATTTCTATGTTTAAATAGATTTAGTTTGGTTTGTTTTAATAATGGGACTGTGTATATAATTTTTCCACAGAAATCATTTATAAATATTTATTTAACTTTATACAGAAATAAAAATTATAGATTTATATTTTAGAACCTTCATTGTGTCTTTAAAATAGTTTATAAAGAGTTATATTTTCATAAATATAATTGAACTATATAAGTAGCTTCTAGTAATTATTTAATTATTTATATATTTCATATAAAAATGAGAACATTATATTCTGTAAATTTGCGATATGCCAAGAATTACTGTATTTTCTCAAAAATTATTAACTATAATTTTAGGATCTTAAGATAGTTTTAGGGTGAGGGCCTAAAGAATCTAGTTTTTCAATCAAGAATATTTTCAATTTTATAGTAACATTATCAATGTCCTCAACAATTTCATACTTTTCTTACTTAGTACAATTGATATTATTGTTTTATTATGACTTTTTATTAACTTCATATTGATATGTTAGTTATATGACATTACTTGCTATATCCAGCCAAGCGTTGCTGTGGCTCAGTCTTTTTAATTGGAAAAGAAAGAACAGAAAAATCAAACGTTACTAATATGTTTAGATTCACAATGCTTGTGGTTATACAATATTTTTTGTTGTTCCGTTGTCTGTGTAGAGTTAGAGATAGCAGAGTTACCCACCGTTGCTCAGGTTTATTTATGAGCTCACACTGTTATAGCCTAAAAGCTGTGCCTGCACTATGCTTGAGCCACTTGAACTAACAGCTTTGCTGTTACCTTTGTGGCTGGTGAGTTGTTTATTCTAAATTTACATAATAAATTTAATAATCTTTTTTAAACTTTAACACTGATTTTTGTTTAGGTTTGGGTGAATAATTTGGTGAATTACATGATAATATTCACCAATTCCCACCCGCTCACCCAAATAGATTCAACCTATCATACTTGATTAGTTTCGTGAGTAGTTTTGGTGAATTATTAGAGAATATTCACCAATTCTCACACAGTCACCCAAATAGATTGAACCTATCAGTCTCAATATAGTTTCAGGTGGGCAATTTGGTGAATTATAATATTTGCCAATTCTCACCCACTCACCCAACTAGATTGAACCTATCAAACTTGAAGGTTTCAGATGTCAATCAACCAGTACATCAGAAGATGTGTTTTAAAAAGTAAATAAACCACTAAATCTGTTAAATAAAACCATCAAATTTACTAGATCAACCAATCACCAACTTTGTGGTAAAACCAAACTAAATTTATTGAACAAAACCAAAAACTACCATCACACTACCACTTACTAAATTCAACTAACATACCAAATCAACCAATTACTAATTGCTTAGTAAAACTATCAAGCTTATTTATTTGAGGTAAGCTGACCAGTGGATGGACATTACTGAAACTAATACTTAAACTATAATTAATACAACTAATTGGTTCAGACAAAATTCCAAAATGAGTGGATTATATGAAACGCTTAGAATAAACACAACCAACCAGGTGGGCAGTGGAAACCGCTTATCCCTCCATGGCAGAAGGGGAGGGGGGATCAGGGGCTCATCTTTGGCAGCAGCTTCCTCCTCCCAGATTAGGGTACATGTCAAGGCAGATGGTAAGTGCGTTGGGGCATTGGTAGCATGTGGTTCAATAACGCTAATTATTAGTATTTCATGGAAATTGCCAGCTAGGAAAATGTCTTTGATATATAGCTAAAGCTATATCAGCTTTTGATGCAGGCGTCTGGGAGTTTAATGAACATGGCGATATTGGTTTGGATAAATTTAGCTTTAGGATTCCATGCTTATGTTACCACGTTATGAATAGCTTCATTTACATTTTTGTATAGCTGATACATCATGGTTACTATCAAGCTTATTAATTAACCTAAAACCACCAACTGCTTGGCAAAATCATTAGAACTATCAAATAAAAAACAACAAACTGCTCAGCCATGATAAAATACCAACTACCATTAAATTATATAAGTTTTTACTTGTTACATATAAATTTTTTTATTTTACTTTAAAAATAAGTATTTAAACTATATATCTTTATGGGCATGGGCACCAGAACTCAATAAAGTTTCATCTCAATTTCATGAATGGTATAGGAGATCAAAAATTTTATATAAACAAAAAAATTCATTTTTTTATATAGAAGATATATATATTAATGCTCATTTTGAAAATCTATATTACCAGAAGGGATGTTTGCAAGAGCAATTTTTGAAACTGTAACATTTAAGTCATTGTTTAGCAATCAATTACTTTATCTTTAATTTATAAAATTGTGTTGCAACACATTATAGTAACTGGTGAAACTGCCTATTAATTACATAAGCATGTAAGAGTTGTAATTATCAGAATAAGAGGAAGCGTGAGATCAATGGTCTGTTCAATAAAACACATAAAATAAGCAATAAGCATATGGTGTATATTTAAATATAGTTGATATTGCCCATTTAACTGTTAGACGTACTATATCTTGGGCCATAGGCCTAATAGTGTCCTAATATATAGCTGTAAAAGAGCCTAAATAAAAAGATAGTTGTATAGTAAAAAATATGCAATTACTTTTTATTTGTCTATAAAAAGGCTTATAGATTACAAAGCATACCAGGGCTAAAAAATAAAATATATGGTATTTTCCTTGTTTAAATTTTTCATGAAATACTTTACAATCATCATTTATCTTTGTGCCTGAAAAGAGCTCTGGTTTAAATCCAGCAAGGCGATTGCCACAATAATACCCTCGGTAATCCAGAGATTTTTTTGGAATTTGATTATCAGTACTTTTTAACAAGATAAGGGTGCCGCCACTTCCAAAAGATTTGGCGTAAATTTTAAAGGAACATACATACCCCCAAAAACTCCTCATTTCCTTGAACAAAGTTGTAGTGGGTACTCATAAATCGCCTTCTCCTTGTCTGGAGTTATCATGTGGCCTTGATCAAACATGATATTGCCCAGGAAGGTAACCTGGGACAAAAAGACTCACACATTTACTGATTTTCAGCGTAAGATTGGCAGCCTTTAACCTCTCCACCACCTGCCAAAGTTGTACTGCATAGGACTCATGATCAGGGGAAAATACCAGTTTATCATCCATTTAGTCTACCGCACATACCTCCAGAAGGTCCCCCAAAGCTGCATCTATATGGCGTTGAAAGATAGCTGGGGCATTTTTAGGCTTAAAGGGCATAACCTAAAACTGTAAAATTCCTTTTTGGTACAGAATGCATTTAGCCACTCCTGGCCCTTCTTGATTAAGAACTTATTAAATGAGTTTAAGCAATCCATTTGATATAAGACTTTCACCTTTTCCACATATTGAGCAATCTGAGGTTTCAATGGGATGGGATGCAAGTCTGGTATAGTAACGTTGTTGAGATTCCCATAATCTACGCATGGGTATAATGATCATCAGCCTTTGTTACAAAGAGAAGTATAGCATACTGGGAGGTACGCTGAATTATTGTGCCTTTAGCTAACTGATCCTTAACCCACACATTTAAGGCTGCTTCCAACCATTCAATCAAGGGGTCAATAGACAAAGATATACACACTAGATCAACGGTGAGCTTGAACTCTCAATCAAACTCTAAGCTGGTATTACATTGGCTGAAGCTGCATCAAGTAAAGATTCTAGCTCCTCCAAACAGGTAGGTAAGGGTACCTCCAGAGAGGGCTTCAGCAACTGAGCAAGACTGAGAGTGTGGATCTTGGGCCAGTGGGGCAGATCTCCCTGAGAGTTTCTTCATACAAAGGGACAACTAATATATGATCATTCTTCAAAATTAAGAATAAAGTATTATCTTTAAAGTTAATTATGACGTCAAAATTTCGCACTACTCTACACCCAAAATAATGGGGTACATGAGGTTTAAATAGCTTGGAAGCAGTCAGCCAAACGATATTTTGCAACTTGATAATCCACCAACCCCAGGACTTCAGCGTTGGAATACATTGGGAAGACCATCCCCTAACCATACCACCTGGCAAGTAATTTAAAATAAGGTAGTCAGCTAGGTCTTGGTCAATAAAATTCTCATAGGCTCCTGTATCCACCAAAATAGTAGTGCTAATTTTCCCTAAAGGGGATGAAAGGGTAGTAGTCAATAAAAATACCCCAAATGGTCTTTATTTAAAGCAGAAAATGCCAACACCTCACCAGAAAACTCCTCATCAGTCATATCATGCCTCCAGGGTATGTTTTATATCATATAATGGAGAGGATAAATGGCCACTCTTACTAAAGAGGTCACATATCCTACCATATCTTCAGCAGTTGCATAAATATTTTTATATTGTATAAGTACTCCTTTTCCATCGCTTGTGTTCTGTGGATCATGGTAGGGGTCAAGCACGGGTTATCTGGGGTTATCTTTATACTGAAATGGGCTCCAAACTAGAGCCACAAGAGATGATATTTAGCTCATTTTTATCTAAAGTTTTTGCGTTATAAAATGCATTTGTGGCGTGAAAGACCCCATACCCAATTTGGCACGGGTTGTTTTAAGTTATCCAAAGCTATTGTGGGGATCCAGCAAGAATTTAAGCTTGCTGGTGCTATTAACATCTGGATTTCCACAGAAGCACTTTAAAACTAAAAATATTACTTTTTTAAATAAAATAAAGTTAGGTTTTTAAAATTTTTATTGGGGCGCAGGATAGGAAGCAAAAAGTGAGTCTTCTCAATACTTAAACTCAGTAAATAAGCTATATTAAGTATCAAGAGTTAATGGGATTCAATGTTAACGTAAAAAATAGCTTAGTAACATCCAAATGAGGGAATATGGAGTTTCATCCTATTGGAGCTTGGAAAATTCAGTTTACTTTGGTGAGATGAATGATGGGAAGTTATTTTTAGGCAGAATGTACCCGTGTGGTAACAAATTGATATTTTAAATAATCACCGTTAGATAAAATAATTGCACCTTGGGGGACCTCTGCTAAGCCTATAAAAAGGGGTGGTCCCCACTTAGGTGTTTGAATGGAACTGGACGTATCTAAGGGAGTTTCATCCAATGGACGCCCCAGAGTCTGCCACATGTCAGAGCAATCTGACTGCCCAATCTCATGTTAATTGCCCATGAGGTCTCTGAAAAGTGTAACCCCAATTCCTGGGTTTCCACTGAGAATTAACCAGGGTCTTTTGGCCAATATTGTCTTTATCTTCATCCAAAGTATTATTATTTAGAGATTGGACTTGTATTTGACCGATCATATCTGTTAAATTGGGACTATTCTTACCCAAGACATTCTTTTGCCAAAGTTGAGATGGTTATTGTCTGACATCACTTTTCTCAAGGTTGTTAGGGGGAGATAACAGGACCATGGGAAATGGCCAAGTACCTGATTAATGGTAATCCCTGTAGCTAAGGACCTAAAGAGTACTCGTTTCCTCTCTTACAAGTGATGGTGAACGGACCTTCCCAAATTGATCCAAGCTTGCCACTTCTAGGAGTGATGCTATTATGGTAGTATAAGACCATATTAGACACTTGAAATGAAGGAAGGGGAGCCTGAAGCTCATTGGCAGCTTGTCCTTCTTTAGTGACCATTCTAGCTAGGTTCGTCATAGCCTCAGATTGAAGCTGAATGATATGGTGAGCCATTCTTCTCATGGCTTTTTTAGGTTCCTCACCACTAGAGAAGACATCCTTAGCTAAGAGGGCAGGTATTCCTGGTTCTCTCACATATAAAACATGGAATGGGGACATTTCAGGATCTTGTGATAACTAATCTGATAGGCCATAAGAGCACTGGGTAGGAATTGATCCAAGTGAAGTGGATCAGAGAAGGCCATTTTTCATAGAATGGAAACCAAGGTTATATTTTCTCTTCCCATGGTCCCATTGGTAGAGGGATTATATGGAGTTGAAAAAAGTTGTTGGGCTCCCATGGAGGTAACCAGGATTTTGACTACTCTGGAGGTGAATTTCTTACCATTATCACAGAGTAGTACTTGGGCAACCATGATGAGTAAATATGTTTTGATGTAAAAAGGTGGCTGTGGCCTTGGCCGTTTGGCAAGGAAGAGTCACGGCTTCAACCCACTTAGTAAAGTGGTCAATACCTACTAGGATAAATTTGTTTCCCTCAGTAGTCTGAGGGAAAGGACCTACTATGTCCAGGATGATAGTGTAGAACAGTTGTTGAGGGGTAAT
The DNA here is from genome assembly GCA_022478985.1 of Massospora cicadina. Classification (NCBI taxonomy): domain Eukaryota; kingdom Fungi; phylum Entomophthoromycota; class Entomophthoromycetes; order Entomophthorales; family Entomophthoraceae; genus Massospora; species Massospora cicadina. The sequence continues at coordinate 203,310 of JAKSZP010006606.1, read as the reverse complement.
TGGTTGATATTGGTATCTAGTCTTGAAACTGGATTGTTTCTTACATGTGAGGCAGGCATCCAAGATTTTGACAATAGTCTTTATAATTCCTTCCCAATAATACCAATATTAATTATCTCATAGGTTCTCTTTGCTCCTCCATGACTTAGAGTGGAGTGAGTTTCTAGGATAGCAGGTACACGTTATGAGGGCCAAAGGTAAGGTAGCCACTTTGCCCTCACCTGCTTGTACAATTTTCACTCTCCACTTTGGCGTTGCAGGAGTGCCAGGTTAACATTTTTTGTATGGGCTCAACCTAATCCTCCCAGTCATTTGGGGTCATTAAGAGGTCATATAACCTCTTTGCCTCACTACTATCCAAGTATAGGACTAGAGCCCATATTAACCCATCAACATTCATGTGATAGGCTCCTTCACGTGTTCAATTGTCATATTGTAATGCTGGACTTTAGAGCCCAGCGATCTAACCAGCCAGTAGGATCCTTCATGTTCTGTAACCACTTCATAGAAGCATGGTCCATAACTGCAGTGAAGGTGTTCCCATACAGGAAAGGGTAATAGTGCTTTACAGATAACATAATGGCAAGTCACTCCTTCTCTGTTGCACTGTAGTTGCATTACGCCTTTGACAGCATCTTACTAAAATAGGATAAAGGATTTTCAACACTGTTTTCATCCAATTGAGCTAAGATGGCCCCAGTTATGTAGTCTGAGGCGTCAGTAAACAAGATAAACAGTTTTTCATAGTCAGGATGACTCAGGATAGGACGTTATTGTAGCAGTTGCTTTAATGTCTCAAAAGTGGCCTTCCATTTAGGCCCCAATGGAAAGGGGTGTTCTTAGTCTGTAGCCAGATGAGGGGTTTTCTGAGTTGTGAGAACTTAAGGATGAACTGATGTTTATACCCCATCATCCCTAGAAATACCTGTATATCCTGTAAATTTTTAGGGGGAGGTATTTTACAATTGCTTCGACTTTATTTTGTATGGGTTAGATTCCCTCTTGAGAAATGGAGTGTCTAAGGAAATCTAATTTCCTTTGAATGAAAGTACACTTTGAGGGTTATAACTTGATGCGTTATCCACGTAAGCGTTGAAACACCTCCTTCAGGTGATCAAGATGTTCGTTAAAGATTTTGAGAAGACCGTGATGTCATCAAGATATATGATGACAAAACTTGACTTCAGGTCCTTCAAGCTGTGATATATTGCACTCTGGAAAGTTGCAGGTGTGTTGCACAACCCTTGAGGTAATCAGTTGTGTTGCAAGAGACCCTCACTGAAAATGAGAACACACTTCTCCTGACTTTAGGGGTAAAGTCCATTTGCCAATAGCCACTAGCCAAGTCCATGGTAGAGAAGAAGTCATAGCCTGAGAGTTAGACCAGGGCGTCATCAATGGGGGGATAGGATAGCTATCCTTTTTTGTGAGGTTATTTAGTATGCGGTAGTCCATGACTATCCAATGACCTCTGTTCTTCTTTTTGATTAACAAAAGGGTAGAAGACCAAGGGCTTTGTGAAGGAACTAGCAACCCTGTGTCTAGTAACTGTTTAAGCTCCACCCTCATCTTCTGTTCTTCCACCTTTGATTTGCGGTAAGGTTTTGACCTAATTGGAAGGGAATCACCCAAATCAATGGAGTGGCACCAGCCCTTCATGTGGGCATTGTCATTATCTGATTTGGAGAATATGTCGCTAAATTCTCCCAATAGAGTGTGAAGTTTGTCAAGTTCATCTGGGGTTAACTCATCCGAGATATGGACGTTGGTTAAGGTGCATAACAGGTTGTCCGTTGGCAGGTCCAAATCTGTCTTAGAGCCAATGAAGTGGATGTGTATAATGTCATCCACCTTGATTAATAAGCCTCTGCCAACTTCCTGGTGTTTTCTTACAACTATCCTTGCCGGTGAGGTTCCCCAACAGAAGAGTATTAGGCCTCTGGTAGGCTGGGTCTAGAACGCCAGGCAATACCCAAGGCTCCAAGGGACTAACGCCCTCAAGGCTTACGAGGTGCAACAAGCAGAGGTGTGGAATTTGGAGGGTGTTTTTTGTGTCAACCACTCGTTATTCACCTGTCTTAACACTTTGCTGACTGTTTGGGAAGATCTCCCCATTTTTTTAAACTATCATTAAACGACCAATCAGGGAAATCTCCCCGTTTGGCAATAGCTGCGTTCTTTTAGCTGTTAAAAAATGTGCGGTGGCAAGCTTATACTCAGATAAAATTCGTTTTGTTGGCAAAGTGTTAATCACTACCTCGCCTGCAGCATAAAATGGAATACCATCCCTAGCATCCACTGAATTGGGCAATTTTTTATTTCCTCCAAAGGTGTTGTAATGTAAAGGCAGAGCAGAAAACAGGTACTCAACCAGGCAATAGTACTCGTTCCTGCTGGGATCTTTAATGGATAAACTAAAGGGACTTCATAATTGAGTAATGAGAGGAAACCTTGCTTCATATTGATAATCTCCTCATACCTAATCATAAATTGAGTACCTATGAGCATATCATAGGTGTTGTTGTCCAAGGCCACTGTGGGGATGATAAAATAAGCTTCCCAAACTGAATGGGAAGGGAAGAGTAAGCCTCAATAGCATGGGTGTTGTTCAGGCTGAGGTTTCAAACTCTTGATTGTACTCCAAGTCAGGTGCCATCTTGATCTTTTTCATCAAATTTGAAAAATTATGTTCACCGGAAACTAGTATTTAGGATGGCCATCACCCAGCATTTTTGAGTGCCCACTTCCACCTTTGTGAGTGTTCCTCCAAAGTTAGGCGACAGAACTAAGACCTCCTTGATACGGAAGGTGAAGGTTAATTTATGAGCAGTCTCAAGGGTAGCTCTCCAGGATGGACTTTATGGTGTGACCTCGCTGGAGAGGGGGAATTAAGCTAGATAGGAGCTGATCAGCTTCATTAGCGGTGTCAATAACTGCAAGACACCCTAGAATTTGGCTGAGGTATTTATCCTCAGATATAGTGGTCTCATCTACTCCTCCAGCGTTCAAACAATCAAAGGCCTCCAATTTAGCGGGTACTCCTAATATGTAGTAACCAACATCATTGTAACCCCCTTCAGATTCATCCCCCAAGGGTATTTTCAACAAGAGGTAACGGCATAAATCTGAGTAAATGAGTCAGACACATGAGATTCGTCAGCAATAGAAGCGCCTATCCCTACGCTGACATCTCTTTTCCATGCTCCTTAACCTCAGTGTCAGCTTTCTTTTTACAGCACAAAGCCTCATAGTGCCCAACCTTGTTGCAGTATGCACACTGAGGGCGTTTAGGCTGCTTGGATTTTAATTTTTGCTCCTCATGGCCCATAATCTTAAGGGTCTCCTTTTTGTCTTCAATGGCCAGTACCCAAGGCTTGGTCTTTTGATCCTCAATGGCTATAACGTGAGGTTGGGATACTACTCCATGAGAAACTTCAAGCTTGTGGAAGTCAGTGACATCTAGTAGAGCCACTTTTATATCATGGACGTTGTGGAAATAGCATTTGACGGAGATTATGTGCATTGCCAAAGGAGGGTGAGATGCATTCCAGTCAAGATAGCGGCAAAAGCGTTGTCCAAGGTCAACATCTTAGAAGTTAACAACGTCTGCGCTTTAATATAGGACCATTTTTCAAATGCAACCACTGACTCTCCTCTTCATATGCTAATATTCATGAACGCTTGCTTCTTCATGCTTAAGCTTTGTTTTGAGCCAAGTTCATCAATGAGAGCCTCCTAAACTCGGACCAGATGATAAGAGCATCTATATGGGTGACTATCACCTCCTGAGCCATGTGACTCAAACAAGAGAGGATGTGTTTGACCTTCTGACGGTCAGTAGCCCCTTCCATAGAACCTTTGTAAACATAAAAATAAAGCGATGCAGCCCTCACTGGGGATAAGCTCATCCTTAAAAGTTGGTTTGAATGATACATGGTCACCACCAGAGAGGACATGAACTGCATAAGCATTTGTCCCTGTGGTTTCTGAGCAAAGGTCTAACTGATCAAAGGAGCGAGAGAGTCAATCAATCTGGTCTTGGATAGCTTCAAGACTGGTTTACATGGTGGGGATAGACTTTTGTTGGGCGGATCCACATAGAGCCAATCGGGCTTCCATCCCCAGCTTTTGAGTTTCCAGTTCTTCAACCCAACCCTTTAGTGCCTTGATTTTAAAACGGAGTTGTGACACAAGAGAGCTTTGGTTTTGTTGGTCAACTTCCATCACCCACACGCGGTTTTTGAGCTCCTCTTTCATCTGCAAAACCCTTCATTGTCATGTGGATGGGAGCCTTGCAAATTTACGTCACGCTTAATCTGTTCATAGCTATGCTCAAACTGCATCAATTGACTATACACATTCTTCAACTGAGTGGGCCCTTCAAGTGAGGTTTTTACCCCCTGAGCTTCTGTTTCACATTCACTAATCTGGCAGGCCAAATATTTTGTATTTTCAAGAGAAGCTTTAAGGGATAGATCCTTTTCCAGTTGAGCAACCTTAGCCTCTAGAGCGGGGGTAGCCCTGGAAGGTTCGTGCAATAAGCGTCGCTCAAGCTCCTCAACATGTGACAAGGCTTGGGCTAGTTGCCGCTCCATAACAGCCACACGTTGTTCATTCCCAGGTTGAGGGATGGATGCGTGCGCCAAGAGGTCACAGTGAGTTTGCTCTTCATGCGTTTCAAGTTCCTTGGCAAACTCCTCAAGTAGAAAGCGGGTGCTAGCAGTGGAGGCATTTAACTCAACATGGAAGATCTTCATAGGCTCCTCTACATATTTTACTACACCAGAAATTATTGTGGTGAGTCGCTAATGCAACTGAACAATGAATTAGTAGTTTACCTTCACGCCAGATTTAGATGCTTCAATATTTTCAGAGGTTAATTGATATAAAATTACCATAAGCTAATCTCAGAGCATCATGGTTTGCTAGTTGTCGAAGCAGCTCTTCATGATGGACAGCTAATAGGTGTATCATATGAAACAAGGCAGGATAGGCAAATTTGCAGACATAGGTAGTCAAATTGGAAAGCTGGCTATAGGCATCAGGAAGGATTCAAGTTTCAAAGAGGTTCATAAGATGGTCCTCTACATAAGAACCTCTTTCTCATGAAGAAATATTTCCAGGGTTTAATATGCCATGAGTCAGGTCTCTCACTACTTCAGCTGCAGGTCAGGTAAGGCGGTGAGACTTTGGTATCAGAATTCGTTCAAACTGCTCTCCTCTAAATGATAAAGTTGGGGACTATCCATACGGTCATCCTATGCCCCATCTCCATTTCTTACCCAGCTATTAAAACTTCCAGAAGATGCGCCCTCCATTTTGTTGATAATTAAACTTGTGATATACAGGGTATCCCCTGTAGTTAGCACCAATTTGTGGAAATTCAGCAAGTTTTTAGGCTCGCTGGTGATGATAACAGCTGGATTTCTACAAAAGCACTTTAAAACTAAAAATATTACTCTATCAAATAAAAATAAAGTTGGGTTTTTTAAATTTTTATTGGGGCGCGAGATAGGAAGAAAAAAAAGTGAGCCCTCTCAATACTAATGCTCAGTATTTAAGCTATATCAAGTATCAAGAGTTATAAGATTTAATCTTTTTTAGTACTAGATGGTCCCTGAATAGGGATTTAATCTTAAAGTTAATAAATTACTAATATAAAATTAGGGAATATGAAAATTCGTCCTATTGAAGCTTGGAAAATTCAGTTTTTCTTTAGTGAGACGACTGATGGGAAGTTATTTTTAGGCAGAATGTACCCGTGTGGTAACAAATTGATATAATTAACCAATCACCTTTAGATAAAATAATTGCACCTTGGGGGACCTCCGCTAAGCCTATAAAAGGGGGTGGTCCCCACTTAGGTGTTTTTATGGAACTGGACGTGGCTAAGGGAGAACCATCCAATGGACGCCCCAGAGTCTGCCACATGTCAGAGCAATCTGACTGCCCAATCTCATGTTAATTGCCCATGTGGTAACCGAAAAAGTGCTACCCCAATTCGTGGGGTTCCACTGAAAATTAACCAGGGTCTTTTGACTGATATTGTCTTTATCCTTATCTGAAGTATTATTATTAGGAGATTGGACTTGTAATTGTCCAATCATATTTGTTAATTCGGGACTATTCTTACCCAAGATTTCCTTTTGCCAAAGTTGAGAAGGCAATTGTCTGACAGCCATCACCACCAGACCCTTTGTCAATAATCCTGCCTGCAACGTCTGAACTTGGTGCCAATAAAATCATTTTAATTGAGTTGTTTTTATTAATTTTTGGGGAAAAATCAGGGAATCATTAAACCAGATTTCAAAGCATCCAAATCCACCTAATGCAAGCAAGAAGGGTGGGAATTTCCTTGGGACCATCTAGTACTAAAAAAAGGGTGGGAATTTCCCATTTGGATGTAGCAAGAATAACGCTGAGATGCACCAACCATTGGCTTAACAAGAAAACGGTAGTGAGCCTCATTGAGGCTGTGACAAAAGTCTGGCGCACCCAATTTTCACTTAGAAAAGGCTCCACATGGATGATTCTAGTGCAAGTAAAATAAAGTGGTTGGTCAACTAATGTAAGGATAGTGTCTGTAACTCTCTAATCCCCAGAGAGGTAATGAGTATGCACAGCCACACTGCCAGGGAACTAGCTGTTAGCAAGATTGTAAACAGAGAACTTCAGAGGGTGCCAGAGCAAAAGGGACCCAGGGCAAGGGTGTACAACGTGGTATATAGTATATTGCAAATAATCACTAAAACTTAGTTGGACCGCAAAGGGGTAGTCCATACACAAGTGGAGATCTGTACTGGAGTGTTTGGGTGCCTCAATATGGAGGGGACCAGGACAGCCCAGTGGTGCACCAGATACAGTAGATATCTTATGCAAAAATTAAAATGGCTTATATTATTAGAGACCTCCTTGAAGAGGTCCGCACACAGGTTCTCCCAAGGAATCATATTAAAAAATATAAACTAATGGGTAATTTATTAATGGGAAGTCAACCTGCGAGGAAAGTTGGTCTCATGGAAACATACTTAAATAATGGGGGGTAAGTCATCAATTGGCGGAAGTGGTGTTAATATTAACTTCACTAATAGGCACATACTAATATTGGCCAGGGTTCTGTAACTCAAAATTTATCAAACTTGAGTTATGGATTGCAACTGAACTTGAACTGATTTGGTAATAGTAAATTGTAACAGTTTTTTTAATGGTTGAGTTTGACTCAATTGTTGCATATTGGCTCAAATTCAGATTTACTGAATCTGAGCCAATTTGTTTATAAAAAGATTTTTAGTTTGATCATTTTGGGCGTTGGGTTGTGCCTCAACCAAGTTGTAGATTAGGCTTGTGTGAGCCTAATCAATAACTTGAGTGAGGCCCCCAAAGCATTGCCTTTATAAGGCATGCCTGGACATTCTGAAGTTCACTCCAGAATTTTCACCCTAGCATTTCCCTTTCCTAGGGAGCATTGTTGGTTGCTCCACAGAAGAGCTCTGTTTTGCAGGTCATTTTATTAACCAGAATAAAATAAAGGTTGTTTTGAGGTTTGCATACCTTGCTTACCTGTTGGTCTTTTCCCTCGTCAAGGATCTTTTCATGTAGGTTGTTTTTGGACCAATCCCCTCAGAGGATTTGGCATAACCAACCAATAGTAGGTGATTGTTTGGCGCTGTTGGTGCCCCAAACCTCTCAACTTGGTTAGGCTTCTTTGGTTGACTGTCGGTGCACTGAAGAATTGTTTGATTATATGGCAGTCAGAACTGGGGTTTTTCCATCCATTACATTATTCCAAAGTCATTGTGTGCTGCACGCTGCCAATTTCCAGTTTGGTCTGACCTCAGTGGTCACTTGGTCCCAGTTGTCAAGGAACCAGCACTGGTGGGAGCCAGTGACTGATGGCCAACCCTGGATCTGAAATGACCATTGGTTTAATTTCCTGGTAGGCCCACCCACCCACCAGGGATTTGGTAGCACTGAGGGGACCTGCCCCAGCAGGGCTCCCTCACCCGTGGATGGTCTGCTCTGAAAGGGGTCAGACGTCCATCCATGCTGCACCGCGCACCCCTCTCATTTTTTCTTGGTGAAAGTACCTTCCCAGTCAGGATAGGAAGACCATCGCCAATGGGAGCTCGGGAGGGGGGGCACAATGCAGCCAAGTGCTAGGCGTGCGGTCTTGGGCTGTTGCCATTCAGCCGTGCTGAACTGCACATCCCCCTCACATTTTCTTGGCAAAAGCACCTTCCTGGTCAGGAAGGGAAGACCATCACCAATGGAAGCCTGGGAGGGGGCGTTACACAGCAACGTGCTGGGCGTGCATCCTTGTGCTGAGTGGAATGATTTCAGCAACCCAGTCCCAATTCGCCCTTATCATTTGTTTTTTCCTTGAGGGGCCTGGTTTTTATCTGGGCTAATTTTCTCAGGGCTCAAGGCAACTCGCCCCAGGAAGCCCTCATCATGGCGGCCTTCCGCTGTGGGGCCCCTCTTCAGGGAGGGGCCTTTCTCTAGCAGGGGGTGATGAAACAGTCAAGTTTGACTCAATTGTTGCATATCAGCACAAATTTGGATTTTCCAAATCTGAGCCAATTTGTTTATAAAAAGATTTTTGGTTCTGTCATTCTGGGCGTTGGGTTGTGCCTCAACAAAGTTGTAGATTAGGCTTGTGTGAGCCTAATCAATAACTTGAGTGAGGCCCCCAAAGCATTGCCTTTATAAGTCATGCCTGGACATTCTGAAGTTCACTTCAGAAACTTCACCCTAGCATTTCCCTTTCCTGGGGAGCATTGTTGGTTGCTTCACAGAAGAGCTCTGTTTGGCAGGTCATTTTATTATCCAGAATAAAATAAAGGTTGTTTTGGGGTTTACATACCTCACTTACCTGTTGGTCTTTTCCCTTGTCAAGGAGTTTTTTGTGTAGGTTGGTTTTGGACCAATCACCTCAGAGGATTTGGCATAACCAACCAATAGTAGGTGAATGTTTGGCGCTGTCAGTGCCCCAAATTCTCTCTACTTGGTTAGGCTTCTTCAGCTGATTGTGGTGCTTCAATAAATTGTTTGATTATACAGTGGTCAGAACTGGGGTTTTTCCATCTGTTACAGTTTTCAAATTCATGTTTCTTGAGCAACCATAACAAGCCGTTGGGATTGATATGTAGCTGGTGCGTTTTAACGCCCTGGCTGTAATATCAGGCCAAGCATCTTGCACTTTAACAGGACCAACCTGAGCATATTTTGCATTTACCCATCAGAGTCCAAGATATGTTTAAGGTCAGGGAGGCCTGCCAACTTATTCCTTTTTGGCCTCCTGACGCGCAACTTTGTCCTTGCAATCCATGCCCTCAGTTATATCATGGAGCCATAAAAACTAGATTGTTATCTACAAAGTTAATCACAAAACATTTGAGGTTAACTAGCTGTTAGATATAAGTTAATCTGAACATCTTTTGTAATGCCAGAAATCTAACTAGATTAATTGCTATTCTTGATGAATATAAATATTCATCAAGAAGCATCACTGTAGCATTTTCATAAGAAATATAGTAAGTTGACAATAAAAGCTTTAGTGTTTAAATTAGTTGTAAAAGCAACTGTCTTCTCTATCATATCTAACATAATACCCTTTAGAGATTCTTTAAAATTCCAGAAATTAACTTTAACTCAAATATTTAGATAAGTTATAAAGTAAAAATCTTATACTTGACCCCAAATATAAACATTAACTTTAGTTAAGTTACTTATCATTGTGTTCCTGTATGGGCAGCTATATACCTTATTAGGTAATTATTAAACTCCTGTTATAGGTTTTTAAGTTATGAAATAATTTATGTAAAGACAATATATACTATAAAGATAAAATAAAGTTACAGACCTTTAGATAAGAAGTAAACTTGAAAGGTTATGCATCTAAATCTGTTACACCAGTAAGCTTAATCTATATCAAACTATTTACACATCTAGTATATCCTTTTTAGTACTAGTGGTGCCCAACCCAAGTGGGTGGTCCTGCACATATCCACATCTAGTATATCTTTTTTAGTACTAGATGGTCTCCACATCTAGTGTATCCTTTTAGTGAAGTGGTCTAGGTTTTAAAAGCAAATCTTGAAGACTAGATTTACGATTTGAAAATTTTATGGAAGGAAAGTTATGCTGGAGCTTATATAAAATATAAAACTTTACCAAATAATTTCTTGGTGAGTATTTATACCACAACTTTTTTTCCGATTACTATCACTTTTAGTAATACAATTCGATTCAAACAGCACAATTTGATAATCAATACCAGGTGAGATGAGTATGAGTAATAAAGCAAAGAGTTGGGTAAACGCGGTAAAGGGCAGCGGACCAAGACCAGCACTGCCCAAAGGTAACAAGCGCTCAGGTACAAACAAAAATCTCAATAAAAACAAAAATTCTGATGTGGCGCCCCTTGCAGGTTTTGTTAATTTTTTTGGTAAAATACTGCAGTTATATAGAAGTATCCCAATCGCAACCACTGTCATTAGTGGAACAAGGAAATGTGTTTTCCTGGGAATAGAAATACTGACAATGTGGGAAAAGTTCAGCAAAGCCCAAAATATATTTTTCCCACATGTGGTGTACTTAAAAACCCATACTATCTGCAAAGGTTGGGTAGATCTTGGGTTTGAAACCGCGGAAGAAGTGAATGAGGCAGCAAAGGTCAGAGTAGTACTCAAACTTCCCAACGGACAGCAGTTGGTACCAACCAAATGCACCCATTGGACAGAATCCAAAGATATTATTATAATTTTCAATTATCTTCTGACCACACTGGTGCACACAGTAGTCAAAAGACATCTCCAAGAAGGCTTGGAAGCCTATGGAGAAATCAAACAATTTGAGATGCAAAGATTCCAGCTGATGCTGACCTTTAGCACTGGGAAGGCAATTGCAATTATTTCCCCAAACCAGGAGGTAGTGGAGGATATTACAAAAATCCCTCACATCGCATCCTTCACCATTGATGGGAAAAAAATCCCAGCTGTTCCGCGCAACAGTGGAAAGCGCACCCCCCATATGCAACCACTGCCAGGCCTTTGGGCACAAGATTCATGCTTGCCCCATAAAAGAAGGGCTGAGAGAAATGAAACTCTGTGAGGAGGAAATGGGCGAAGATGACTCAGAGTGCACAAAAATCATGGATACAACACAAGCATTTAACTGAAGAGCACACGGGCAATATAAAATAATTGACCCAATTTCCCCAAAAGAACAAAAAAATGGCCAAACAAGCTCACAAGCTGGTCGCGGCCAAGGCAAAAGCCTCAGCGGAATCATCTATAACGCTGGAACAGATCCAAGAAGACATGAATGAATTTGAATCAATGAACCAATCAAATCCCGCAGAAAACCAAACACCTAATCTGAACAGATTGAATTCAGCGGAACCTGATTTGGAAATGAATGCAGTAAAACTGGGGTTCAGCGCACCCCCAAAATTGTGGAATTTAGCCTAATCAGGAAGGAAAATCAACAATGGAATGTGCAAGAAAATAATGTGGCCAATAAAAACACAAGTGCACTGCAATGATAAATTGAAACCAAGCAAAGCCAAGAGAGGAGCAAAAACAGCGGCAATGAAAGGGGCAGAATACATCCCAACTCCAACTCATGGCTATGCCCTCCGCAGCAGAGGTGCATTGGAGAGTAATGTGAGCGAGGGAGTAGGGCTGGTAGGCCCTGCTAACCACTCCTGAGGCGCATCGGGCGTCTCAGTAGAGATAGGGATGCTGAACATAGTGGGACTCAAGGCCTTAACGTCCTGGGCCAAGAAGTTAAGTCTCCTAAAAAACCCACCTGTGGATATCCTGGCAGTGCAGGAAACCCACTGTCCACAGGGAGAGGAGGAGGCATGGGAAAAAACGCTCCTCCCAACAATATCATTTTGGTTGCAACACTGTGGGTTGATAGTATGCATGAACCAAAACTCTAAATTTATCAATAAAAGTTTGTTCCTGGATGGCCACATACTTGCCATAACCTTCTCATGGCACACTGAAGTGCACACAATAGCCAGTGTAAATGCCCTGAACAGTGCACATGACTGAAGAGAATTTCCAACATCCCTAACACAACTAAATCTACCAGCAAGTACTTCCATCATGGGAGACATGAACTGCTGGATTAATCCAGATATGGACTGATGGGCATACACAACGGAAATGCCACAAGGGCAAGTGGAACTCCGCGTACTAAAGGCCACCCTGGGACTATATGATCCACTACCAAAAAGGCTACCCTTGCTACAAAACATGACACGCCCACATGTACACGATGGTACACTTGTTTCTATGTAATGGATAGACCTAATACTTGCACCAATAATTTTCTGGCACCAAATTCAAAAATTTAAACCTACAAAAATCGAATTTTCCAACCATCAGCTAGTTTCAGTATCTTACAAACCGGTGGATCCAAGTACCCAAGCACCCAGATGGTGCAGAATATGCCCAGAAAGTTTAGCTGACTCAGAATTTTAATTCTGGATGGAGGAAATATCCTCAACCTGGGATTTTCAAACACCTTTCTGCTCAGACCCACTAACCACCTGGGAAAACTTCAAAAAATCAACAACCCAACAAATCAAACATACATCGTCTATAAGACACAGGGCAGCCTCAGCCATTATAAAGAACACCTTGGCAGAAATTAAACACCTAGAAAACAACGACCCATGCATGGGATACAGCCCTGGATGGGGTTGCAAATGGGCGGAGGTTTCTGCTCAGTTAAACACCCTGATCTGCAAACATTAACACTGAGTTGGAGTTCAATATAAAGGCAAAAACATAAGAGACAGAGAAACTTGCTCAAACTACTTTTTCCGCCAATTCCACGCCTAGAAAAATACAATAGCTTGCACACAGGTCCATCAACCGGATAAATCCATATTGGAAACACCCAAGTCATGACTGAAGTGCACATTTTTTATACAAAACTGTATAAATCTGAGCTGGTCAAACCAGAAAAAAATTGAAAAATTCCTTACAAGCGCACATATTAACACCGTGGCCCAAAATAACAATTCAATCAACTTAATATTGCATGAGGAATTATGGGAAGTAGTATGCGGTGCACCAAGAGGGAAATTCCCTGGACCTGATGGGAGTCCCTATGAATTTTACATAAAATATTTTACTAACATTTCTAACATTCTTCTAGCTTCAATGAATTAGTGTATTATGGAAACATGCCTCCTACCTGGAGGCAAAGAAGCCTACACAGTCACTTTGTTCAAAAAAGGAGACAGACCAGACCTTTTTAACTGGTGCCCAATTTCCCTAACCAACACAGATACAAAAATTTTTACAAAATGTATGGCCAGATGACTAGGAGAAATTACAACTGACGCGATACCACCATCGTAATATGGATTTGTTCCAAGAAGATCCATATGGGACAACATCCACACAGTTGCAAATGTCTGCCAATCCAAAACCTCTGAAGCACTTGTCTTCTTAGACCAACAAAAGGCATACAACAGGGTGAACTGGACCTATATCAGGGCCTGCCTTCAAAAATTCAAACTCCAAAATAGATTCATAAACTGGGTGATGTTGTTCACAGAGTCTGCTACCATGGCTGCGTGGGGGAGCAGGCTTTTAACCAACCCAGTCATCCCATAGAGAGGACTCAAAAAAGGAGACCCCTTAAGCCCTCTACTCTACAATTTTAGCTTGGACCCTCTAATCTGGAATACAAACACACTTCTCAAGGGAATCAACGTCAAGGGCCAACCACCAGTCAAAATGATGGCCTTTGCTGATGATTGTGTGGTGGGCATATCCAACAATCAGGACTCTTGCAGAATTGAGAAGATAATAAAAGATTACTCAACCATAAGTAATGCATCATTTAACACTGAGAAAACGGAAATTATACTCCTGGGAAAATATCAGACCAATTGGACGCCATCTACCCAGGGCCAACAAACTAATACAACACCAAGACTCCTTACCAGACATAGGAGGCGAAAAGTAACAGTGACCCCACTGAATCTTCCCTTCACCACCAAGCCAACAGCTGGACCTGTTCGTCACTTGGGGGTATGGTTAGAAGCATGAGGCTACGCAAATTCCATGATGGAAAATCAATTATTAGACAAGATAACAAAAAGCATTTCCTCCTTACATGGACACCAAACAGGTCTAACAGTAAGGGTCGCGGTAGCCAAAGCTATGATTCTATCAATCATATGATTTACGGCCCATGCAATTGCTTTCTCACCATCCTTCTTCAACACAATTCACGCCCTATTACAAGGATGGCTCTGGTCCAACCACAACCCCCCTGTACGCCTCAAAACCCTATTTTGGCTCTAAAAGGAATATAGTATGGGGCTTACTAAATATGTAGAGCAAGCGACCCATATACTAGGATCCTGGATAGCTCAGGTGATTTGCCCAGATCTTCCAGATACACATTGGGCCAGAACAGCAAGATATAACTTCACACGTGCACTCCAATTAAGAAACCCAGATCACCAGAACACATTAATCAAGTATCTGACATCCCATCCTACAGCTGCAGGACCACACGGCGCTCCTGCACATTTTAAATGAATACTCCTAGCCATGAGAAGAGCGACATGTCAGATCCACATAAGTGACCAAACCAGTCACCAAGGACGCCCAAGGCTAAATCACAGACAGAAAATCAATGACCAAATAGTCACTGACAATATGATATGCAGAAACCCAAGTACCATAGCTAGGATAGATTACCTGGACCATATGGACATACCCTACAACCTGGAGACTCAAAGAAGAGTATGGAGATACACACATCACCCTCTACTCCAACCCAGGATAAGAGCACATGTATGGAGGTGCATGAGGAGAGTATACCGCACAGCTGAACAGTCAAATTCCACTCACACCTCATGTACAATATGTGGTCAGTATGGAATCTTAGCTCACCATTTAGAACAATGCCCAACATCAGTGGCCATATGGAAAGAGGCCATGCGCCTATTCCGCCAAGAAAACGGACAACCATTCATCCTAGCAAGGAACATGTTCGCTATAAAAATGGACTCTCCCATACAAAAATCCCTCAGGGCGTTAATAGTAGCAATAGCACTATGGACAATACATACAATAGTATTGGAATCGTTCACAGGAGCAGCGCCAACAATCCAAGAAGCCATCCATCGCTTCCACAGCCATATATTGGAACATTCCCAAGCATGGCTGTTTGGATACTTGACCCCCCATAACAGAAGAACAATCAACACATGGTTCCTCATATGGTTGCTAAAAGTTGATCCTTTCCTTCACACATGCTGCATCCAAGAATAAGCCAGCATAACCCCCTCCCTACCGTCCTAATCTTGGTGATCCTGGAGACAACAAGAGGGGCTCTGAACCCTCTGGGATGTCTTTAATTGTCAAATTTCATCAGTTTTCTCACTATATTGGAAGTGCTTGTCCCCTGGTCGACCTGTCCCAAATAAATATAAGTAATCATATCACAAGAATTCTTATATAATTCTGAAGCCTATACCTTAAAGGGATAGTGATCAGTATCAAGTGTTTAGGTGAGTGGTCTCTTAGCTTAACAGATTAAGGTTTGGTACAATCCTATAAACACTAATGATGCAGGTTATATTATCTATATGAGAGCTCTAAGAGCATTGAATACTTCTTAGTATAATTTTGATAAAATTATCAGGCACCAAGTCAATATAAATAAGCATAACATTTTTAGCTTACCCAATATTTCTCCAAAGTTGAGGCTTTTTGGTGAATTTTGAGACAGCTTGGCTAACTTTGGTAGCATTTTCATCATCATTACAAGCTTTCCTGAAGTCTAAAAAAGCCTTTTATCATAAATGGTTTCTTCAATTACTGAATTGCCTCTAGTCACTATTAAAAAACAGAAATTCCTTACTATCAATACATATCTATACCAATATCACAAACCAGTTTGATGATTGGGTGCATGGTAGCGACTGCACCACTATAGTATTTAGGCTAAAATGCTATACTTTAACCTGCTATACTATAAGTATATAGATCAAAGCTCTAAGTTATCTAGACACTAATCATGTATAAATATAATGATGCAAACAAGGCACAAGATTTAAAAGAGCTAATTGAGCATGGAATCCCAAAATAAGTAGTTTATCTAGAGCTTCCAGTGCCATATGACTTAGTTATAACTGTGCCTTTTACACTTAACGCATATAGGATTAGTAGATTGTATTGACCTTTGCTTTTCAAATTTTAAACTTGTGGCAAACTGTATGTGGTGCTAACAACCCATAACCAAAGATACTTGTGGTTTAGAGATTCAACTGCTTGCCAATAATCCTAAGTGGATTCACCTCTGACTCCTAACTTCTTGAGCTTGATCTCAATTACAGTTATAGAAACTAGCTTAGATGGCATACCTCATTTGTTTTGGCAACATAACCATAAAAAATAGTGCTATCATAATTATATGGCTTTTTACTTACTTTACCTTGGCCATCAAATTTTATTCTATTGAAAGATGGGTGCAAATTAGTGAGTTCAGTGCTTTCTCAGATGAGTTGTTTTACAATATCCCCTTGAAGATTTCAAGTAATTAAGGCCAAGCTATAAAATTTTGTAGGGCGTTTATAAGGATGACACCCTTAACTTTATCACCAATTAACTACCTGATAAAAATTTTATCTTTAAAGAACCATATTTAACAACTTTTTAATTTAAGCTACATTTATAAGAAACATGCAATGCTGAAAGTAAGTAGTTTGAGGACACTCAAGTTGTAATAATATGGTGCATTAGTTTAGTTCATCAGGCCTAAATGTGATTTCATCCCATCTTATCTACACTAATCAGATTAAAAGATGTTTACCTGAATCATTATCCATTTTTATTCTAAGATCTGTATCAAGCGTACTTCATTGTTCATCTTTAAACCAAAATAGATATCTCCATCATGTATATAATAGATAACAGTCCACTGTTAGGGTATAAAAGGGAAAATTCAAAGAGCAATAGAATTTGATCATCTAATGTGTCAAAATTGCTTGGCAGCCATTACCTAAACAATGAAATCAAGTGTTGTGAAATGCTCAACTACAAGAGTTTTTCAACCTATAAAAAACACCTCCTACAAACCCTTAAATTAATATTTATAAAGATAGTACTAATTTTTTCTCCAGTCAGAACAAAGTTTAAGTCCCAGCTGATATGTCCAGAAATAAAAAAATATTTAAAAATATGAAGCCCCTATTTTAGGCTTTGAAGGGCCTAAAAATTCTGATGAAGGAGGCCACTATATACCCCTAACCGCCAAATTAATTTGATAGCTGGTCAGCATGACTGTAAACTTTCTTTTTAAGTTTACTAAACAGTTTTTGACTCTGATATAAGAATTAAGAAGATTGTTTATTTTATGGAAACAATAAGCCAGTTAATTCTTCTTTATAGGTGGTTCCAACCCCAATCAGGTATACTCTTTCTGATTTTTTGAGAGAATAGACAAGGTTAATTGATCCTTCTGACTTAATAAATAAAGATGAATATATACTAAGTACTAGAAGTTTATAGTCTATAATCTGCCTTTATTTGATTTATCAAAGGGGTTCATATAGGGAAGTTGGTACTCAACTCTTTAAAAGACACCTTATTATTTAGAGCATTCATTACCAATGAACTCACCATGAAGAGTCATATCAACAATGAATTAACACTTACACAGGCTATCCATTTACTAATATTCATTGTTGACTAGATAACATTTTTCCTAGGTTAGTTTCTTGTATAACGCTTTATTGTCTTTAAACAACCTCAGTAGATTAGCTGCTACAAGTCAGTGCCCATAATTAGGTAACGGAATGATTACCCATTTATGATAGGCTGTTCCACCCAAACTAATCTACTAAATAATGACAATAAAAGTGCTATTGATGCTTCAGCAACTTTAACTATCCTTATCAATTGGCAACATATCCTAATTGATTATTATAAAGAAATTATTTGTTAGACAATACCCTAACAACTGAATTCACTTTAATGCATTGTCATGGATTACCCCCAATGACTCATTAATAGGCGTTACCATCAGAATCAAATCTTATTAATAACACCTCACTAATATTTTATCAGAGAATAGTTCTGAACAATAAGTTATCAAATAGAAATAACTTTAATATCCATCAAGGTTGCTTTTTAAGACAATCAAGATAAGACAAGACATCGGTTTGGGACCATCTAGTACTAAAAAAAAGATAAGACAAGACATCGGTTTGGGACCATCTAGTACTAAAAAAAAGATAAGACAAGACAGTTATAATAGAGATATCTGTCATCACTGGATAATATGGGCATAAAAAACCAACCCATCCTCTGACTTGACCAGATTATTCAGTGTATAACATTGAAGGAGATCTTAAAGGAGAGTGTCTTTAACAATACAAAAATAAGCTACTAATAAACACTTCAAAAAGACAACCCATAAGGTGACAACCTCATCTTAACCTGCAAGTAAAACCCCAAAAATCACATAAGGATGTAACCCTTGAGGCCAGCAAAAGATAGCATATAATAATATATATAGAAAAATAGCCTTTATTCATGGTATAGGAGATAACCAACTGAGAGATTGGTCAGAAAAACGCAATTTTAAGGGAAATTGAGCCAGTGCCTAAACTAATTTAGCAGCTTGGAAATGATTCTAGCCAATAGTACAACAGTACCATCTATGGTAATTCTATACCCCAAGTATGTGTGAACTCATGTTTTCAACACCCTTTGCATGAACCTATTTAGTAATTTAATCTTGTAAACAAGTCTAGTCTCCAATTCTAAATGTAAACGTTATAACACATCCTTATTTAAATCATAAATGGTGATTTTTAATACTATTTTTGCAACATCTTATACTTCATCACGCAATTTCTGAGGATCACTTAAACCTGCTTGGCGATGCCCAGAGTTTAACTACAATGTACCTGAGGTCAGGGAGGGCATCCAACTTACCCCTTTGACCTTGCTCATCTCCTCCTTTTTCTTTTGTTTCACCCCAGAAATCATGTCATGAGACATGGCAAGATAAGAAACTCTCATTTATCCCTAATCCACTGGCGATTTTCTCACTGAATTAGTTACTACTTTATTTTATTCTCTCCCAGGTCAAGAAAATTCAGCGTGTAAAGCGCCTGTTCTTGATGCTGTATTGTTAATTGAAAAATATAAAATTTTGCATCCCCCTCCCCTAGAGACGTCATAGATGGAAAATTATTTTAACAAGGTCACTAAGGAAAAAATACAATTAACTTCATTCAACTTTATCATTAAAATATTATTATAATTTATATTATAAATATAATGCCAATTTTTTTGACTTTATTTGATATTATATTCTACTTTTTCAGATCCAATACTATTAAAATTTGCTATGACCCCTGCTAATAATATGATCATTGGAGATTTTTTGATCATTTAAGCGTTCTTTGCCATCTTGGCTATAATTTTTGAAAGGCTTAGACCACAGTACACCTAATCTATTTATTTGATCAGATCCATGAGTATCACGGTAGGATAATCTATTGCCAACACTGTATTCTTTATATTTCAGTTGATTCTAATCATCCTTTTTCTTTGCTTGAATTTGCTTCTTCAATGTAGTATCAAATGCTTGAGATTGTAGATTGATCATAATACCTGTCAGTTGAGTTTAGTATTGTTTAGGGGCTAATTCCTGAGGTTTCTTCTAACATTTTTTACAACATTGGTGGTTTACAGCCTTTCTTACATATAAAAGATCAAAAGGTGATTTGCCAGAAAACTATATGATAACTGATATTGTAAGAGAAGTATTAAGCTTAAATAAGATGTGCAAGCGGAGGTTTTTCCCATAACTAATTTTATTAACGTTTCTGAGAGTTTACCATTCACTCTCTCCACTAATCCATTTGCTTTTTGTCAGTATGGGATGTATACCACTCCTGGAATATTCCTTAGTTTGTTTATCCTGGATACACAAAAGAAGTAAAGCTGGCTCCTTATAACTAAGTATTACTTGTGGGCATACATGTCAGTAAATTACTTGTTACAAGTTTATTTAACAGTACTTGCAGCATCTACTCAACTCAAAGTTTTGGTCTCAATCCAGCTGGTAAATTGATTTATAGCAGCAATGAAATATTTACTCCGCCTGTGCTAATATCAATGGCCAATTACATCAATCAATACCTATGCTAGGCAAATCCAGGATGCACTAGTCAGTATCCTACCACCTTTTTGAGGGGCTTGTAAAGCTGACATTGCAAACAACAGGATAAAATCAGCCACGTCAAAGTATAAATATTCTCAGTAAAACTATTGGTGAAGGTGTTCTAACGTTTTTCCCATGCCACCATGTCCTATGACTTTATGGGCAGCTTGAGTAATAGCAGGTCATTCCAATAATTTGGGAAGAAATATTATCTAATTAATATTTTTTAGAGTTGTATAATTTTGTTTCTGTATTCTCCATTGATCTTCTTAATGTTTTCTGAATTTTTTGGTGTTCATCCTCTACTCTTCCTTCAATCATCCGCTAAAAGAGATTTTCTTCTTGTTGGTATACAACATGTATGGTAGACAGTATCAATAATCCATCAGCGTTCTGATAGTTTGCTTCCAGTCTATAAACATTCTCAAAGTCATAGTCTTGCAACTTTAAAGACCATCTGGCCAATCTACCATAATATTCTTTTATATTATGCAACCAGAGTAGGGTAGAATGGCCAGTAATGACCTTGATTTGCATCCCATGCACATAAACTTAAAAAATTGCACATGTATATTACTGTAAGATAATTTAATTCTGCCATGGTATAGTTTCTCTCTGAAGTCAATAAAATACTACTCACATATGTTACTGGATGTTCATCCCATTCATTATCACTTAACTTATAATAACACCAATTGTCATTAATGATGCATCCATTATTTTTATAAATGTTCAGTTTAAATGGAATAGCTTAGAATATGCTGGTCATCAGATATTTACATAGCTCATCAAACAAATTTAGAGCTTCTTCATTACATTTGAATCCCTTGTTTAATTCCTTTAATAAAAAAACTGTTAGTTATTTCTACAATATTCTCAATAAATTGGAAGTGATAACCAACCATCTAATAAGCTTGAACATCTCTAGCGCTTTTAGGATTAACACTCTTCATTTGCAGCACTTTCTTCTTTTGCAATTGTAGTTCTTCTAGCTAATTTTTTATATTTAAGCTCTATCTTGAATAAATAACATCTCTTCAGCTTACTCTATAGATCGGCCACTAAAAACCATTTGAAAACTTCAAGATGCTCTAGGTGATCCATAAATGTCCGATTGAAGATGTTGATATTGTTCAAAATGACTAATATGCACAACCACTATAAATTTCCCAAAATGGAATCCTTAGCCCTTTGAAACGTGTCTGGTGCATTGCAAAGCCCTTGTAGCATCCTAGTCGCTGATATAGTCTTTGTGCAGATACTACCACATAAGTCTCCTGATCTTCCTTTGGTACCTCTATCTTCTAATATACCAAGATCAGGTCAACAGCTAGAAAATTTACTTCACCTAACCTAGCTAGCACGTTATTTATTCTAGGCAGGGAATAGTTGTCCTTTTTGGTAATCTAATTAATTAACAATAGTTTATCACCACTCAATTGAAGCTGCCCTTATTTTTCATTACCAGGATGGACTAGCCATGGACTTGATGAAGGCACAAGGAGCCCATGCTCTATCAACTTGTTGATTTCATTCATAAACATAGCTTTGGCTGCTTTTGATCTTCAGACTGGTCTCACTAGGATTAATTTTGTTTCCCCAGTACTGACCTTATGGATAACATCTGTTGCACATCTGAGGTCATGATCATCCTGGTTAAATATTACTTGTTACTTCTCAAATAACTTGGTTACTTCTTTTTGTCAATACTCAGTTAATATGGCCAGTTGATTGCGATCCAACAACTCATGAATGTATTTAATTGGGACTTTCCGTTAGCCCTAATTCAAATAGTGTCCCAAAATCAGGATATTTCTTAACTTCCATTATCAGGATTATTTGGGCAAATGTAACAATTTGATTCTTTGCCACCTAAATTATCTCTTTTCTCAGATGAACTAATAGTACACAAATCTCCTCGTGGCCTGGGATCAAAATTTCTGGAGCCAACCAGGGTTCAGCCATCAAATTTTTCCAAGGGGCTTCTATTTCCACTTATAGCTGTTCAGGGATTTTTAAAGTTAACCCAATGATATTTTCACCTACAAACCTGACAGATTTGTAACTGAAGATTTTGTCCTTAATGGTAATCCTGGTTCTCATTAATTTGAGTTAGAAATTCTTATATTTTCTTTCAACTAACCTTCTATTGAATTAGGATAAATATTGTACTTATATATCAAGTTCATAAAGTTGCTTCTCTCTGTTGACTGAATTCCTTTCAGATGATAAACCAAGGGCAATGTTTCACCCAGAATGGTTGAGGCGTTTTCTTCAATATCACACCCAACACCTATTTCCTTATGATTGAGTCCCAATAAGGATATCATAGTGTTGACTTGAAAAAACTATGATAGGTGCCAAAATAAAAAACTATCCAAACTTAAGAGGTAATGTGCTATAGGATCCACAGGAAGTTGTTTTAGGTCCAGCTGTCCCACATTAATTCTTGGGCTCCAAATCCAGAGAAATCTTTATTTGTTTCACCAATTTAGTTGAAACAATATTGATAGGTGCAAGGCTATCCATTAAGCCCTTACTTTTACTCAATTGACCAAGAGATTTGCATATGTTCACTTTAAGTAATGTAACATAGTATTTATTAAGCTATTAGCGGTATCAGATGTCAAGCCAAATGTATGAATTAATTGGGGTGAAAGATCAAGAAAGAACCCTAAAAAAGTACTTATTGTGATAGCTAAGCTGAAATCATTTGACCTCACCTTAAGCAACCCAGCATCATTTTTAGAATTATTTGCAAATTTAAATAGTTTATGCATATGGTTAAGTGATCTCCTTAAAGATTTCTGGTTTGATAGCCTTCACTTTTGCTCTAATAGAAACATAGTTATCTGGTTTACAACATGTTAAAGTGAATCAGATATGACTGCATCCACAACCAGATCAGAAATATCTATTTCCGCTTGAAGTTTATCCAGTAAAACCGGGCTATCTGCAGATCAAGATCATACCTTAAATAGACCGCAGAGCCTTTCCCATTTTCTGGACAGCTTCCTTCTCTTGAGGATGAACTAGATTCACCTGTCCCCTAGGGTTCTTATTCCAACATTGAAAAGTATAATGTCCCACTCTTCTGCATTTCTTGCTGGCAATTTGTGGCCCATTATTTATCCCTTTCTGATCCTTAGTCTTTTCTTCATTTTTTTCACTATTTGAGAACTCCTTATTGGGACCATACTATTTCCCCATATTCTGATTATCAGTGGCGAGACTAGCCTTGAAGTTTTGGTTAGGGCATCAAACGTTGAGCCTAACATCATAAGGTAAACTACCATTTGTGAGGTATAAGACTTATTAACCAATGCCAAAACCATGGATTGATGTAGGTCACAATAGGGTGGAGTGCCAACTTCATGGCAATGCAAGAGTCAAAAGATTCAATACTTTTGCACCATTTAATATCTGTACCTCTTGGTAGAATCATTTGGCAAAAACTACCAAAGATTCATCTTTTCAAAACCGCGTAACCATGAATTCTATTTTATGGGTAGCCATCTGTTATAGGCCACTGTACTCATTCATAAACTCATTTTTGGCTTCTTCATAGGTTCAAGTACCCCCTTTTGAATGAGGCAACCCCAGATTCTATGAATCTGTGTCCAGAAAGCTAATTATGGTGACAGCTTTCTGCCAATCACTACATCCAAGCATTGTCATTTCAAGCAACTTAAAGGATGCTGGGGTGTTATCTTAATCATAATGTAGGTAATTTTTGAAGTGACCCAAAATTCTATGGTTACATCTGTTCAACTGCAGTACACAGGATTTGTCCTGAATTTTTTGTAGCCATTAAAGTATTCTCTGGAGCCTTTGCTGAGATGGCTATAAACAAACTAGGCAAGCTTATTGCAGCTGGGACACTTTCCACAATACTTTACTCAACCTTTGAAAATATTATCACCCAACTCATTCTCCAGTTGGGCATGTGCACATTGGTGGTTCTCCTCCTCGTTTAGAGCTTTGCCTGCTTTTCCCCTAGTTGATGAGTTCTCATAACTTCAGGTCTCACATCCAAAGTCAGCAAATATTTAGCAATTTTGATCTGTTTTTATTTCAATCCATAAATTCAGAGATATAATTCATTATCAGTTGTTGCCATGAGCTCAGTTTCCTCCTCCATTATAGTGACACTTTAGCCAAATTAAATTAAATCAGCCTGGGTTGCCAACATTAAGGTCATCTGACTAAAACTCTCCAACTCTTTCCATGGCTTCAAAATTTCAACCTTTACGGACAACATGGGATTAATACTTATAAAAACTCAACCCCACCCTTCCCCTGTAGTGACACCTCCTGTAAACTTTCTTGTTAAGTTTACCCATAAATTATGACTCTGGTGTAAAGTAAAGGTGATCGCTGACTACCTGGAGACAACCAGCCAGTCAATCCATCTTTAAAAGTGGTTATAACCCCACTCCAGTATACGCTTACTGTTTTTATGAGAGAATAGACA
Organism: Massospora cicadina; assembly: GCA_022478985.1. Lineage (NCBI taxonomy): Eukaryota > Fungi > Entomophthoromycota > Entomophthoromycetes > Entomophthorales > Entomophthoraceae > Massospora > Massospora cicadina. The sequence continues at coordinate 178,613 of JAKSZP010006606.1, read as the reverse complement.
AAGGCAATTGATCCTTCTGGCATCTTTGATAAATAATATATAATAATACTTATAACTAGTTATTCTATACTCTGCCTTTACTTGAGCTGTAAAGGGGTTTATATAGGGAAGTTGGTACTCAATTTTTCAGTTGGCACCTTATCATTTACAGCTTTTGTTAAGTTCTGAATATTGCTCACTTGATAATTGAATCCTGAACACTTAATTGGGATGAAGTTTGGCCGGATGATCCTCAATATTACCAGTGGCTTAAAGTATTCTCACCGTTTGGAAACTCACTAGATGTATTTAAATAGCCCTGACCCTTATAGTCAAATTTGGGCTTAATTTTACCTTTGCAATTGAGAACTTTTTCTGAGGCAGGTATAGTTACAAGCTGGAGGTTTGGTACTTCCAGATTGTCAACACTTCTCTAAAGAAAGGATTCAATGAGAAAACCAAGAAAGAGATAAAATAAAATATCTTTATCAAGATATTTATCTGATAATTAGTTATTAGGCCAGGTACCAGTATTTATACCTCTGGGGCATCTCCTGGCCACATTTGAACATGTAATTTCAACAGATTATTTTACCACCTCAGTTTATCCCTTAAACTGATACAACTGAGACCTATTGCTAGGTTTATTGGTGGCAAAATACTCTCAATATTGGGAGGATTTCAGGGACAAAAATTGGAATAAAAGTATGCAAAATTATCCTAGGATCCTCTTGATTTGAGTTTTATCATACTGCTGTTGAAATACATCTTCTGTGAAATCTTACATCAATTAAAGTAGATGGTGTACCCTTAATTGGGATGTCAGCAGGCCTCTCTCTTGATAATGCTAGGTACTCCCTTTTGGGCAGTCCATATGCAAGTGCTATCATAACAATTATGTAGATTAACATATAAATTTTGCCCTGGGGTGGGAAATTGATTACATTAAAATATCTATCTGTTCATGGAATTTTTGGATGTTAACTTCAGATCAATCCTGAATGATTTCTAGAGTGGAATATTTGATATTGTTTCCAATATTTGGGACCAATTGCTGAGTTTTAAGTGCAGTTGATAATTGGCCATAATGCACAAGTGGATTTGGCCAGAGCTTTTGATATAGTAATTGATTGATTTGACATTGGGGATAATTGACCCAAGCTGAGTAATTGCAATAGACTTGAGTTAAGAGTTAGAGTATTGGTTTGAGTATTGGGAGGATAATTGGCCTGATTGGTTGGCTGTCAATGGGTATATTTTTGGGTCAACCACCAGAATCTGACAGCATTTATACCAATAAACTTACCCTGAAGGATCATATCAAAAATGATAAACTCTTCTGTTCCGCATCCATCCAGTCAACGTTCATTATCTACTAGGTACAATCCTTCCTAGGTTGGTATCTGGAATAAAGCGTTCCATTGTCTTTAACCAACCTCAGATTAACTGCTAGTAGTTAGTGACCATACTTAGGTAGTTAAACAATTACCTACTTAGGAGAGGCTGTTCCACCAGGTTTAATCTACTAGTTACATCCAAGAAAAGCACTATTAATGCTTCAGTAAGTTCAACCCTTATCAATTGGCAACCTATCCCAATTGATATGAAGGAATTTAGGTATTAAATTGATACCCTAACATCTAAATTCACCTTTTAGCATCGTTGGGATGATCCCTTCATGAACTATTATTAGGCATCACTATCAGAATTGAATCCCATTAATACCACTTCTCTAATATTTTATTTGAGAATAGTTCTGAACTATAGTTATCGAAAACCAATAACTCCAATATCTATCAAAGTTGCTCCTCTGTAAGCCAATCAAGATAAGACGGGGCAGATGATCTAGAGCTATCAGTCATCACTGGATAATGTGGGCATACGAAAATCCCAACGGTGGCATAAGAGGGTACACTTTGGTTACCAGCTTTGAAAACTATGCGCACAATGTCGCAGAGGGTGCCGCACAGAACCCCCTTTTATACCCTTGGCTTTGACTGCAAATGATGGGAGAATCTATAAAACTCCACCTAAAGTTTGTTTCCCCACCAATACAAAACTTAACAATATAAAATACTACCAAACGGGAAGTGAAAATTTTGCAAACTCCATTATTGAGACTACCGATGTACCGATGCAGCCACAAGAGCCCCAAGGGCCACAAGGACAACGGGAGCATGCAGCAGCAGCAGCCACGCATTCACAAGCAGGCCAGAGCTCCATATGATTTAAGAAAGAAGCCCAGAGGCATAAGGAATTGACCTCGGCTAGCCCTGAACCCAAGCAGCGAATGTACAATTGGCCTGTGGAAAACCCTTGAAACAATCTAAATCAAGTCCTACTCCAAACGCCCTAAATGCTATATATACTTCCCCTTACCATATTAATAAAGTAACGTCAGTCACAGAACCTGCTCTATTATCGTCATTCTTATTTAATGCTAATAATACCAAGCATATTATTGTTGGTATAAGGGTTGGATTTAAACTTCCTTATCAGCGGAGGTTGCGAGAGTTCCGGTGTATGCCCAGGAGCAGCCCCATTTAAGTTTAATTCCAAGGCTTCAACTTGGTTAAAAACACTTGGAACCATGAGAAAAGGTTTCACATCCAGAACCAGACCCTCCAATTCGCCTAGTGGCACACCCTGTGATCAAACAAATAATTTATGGCCAGTGGCTCAACCCCAAACATCACCACCCCCTTTAACAAGCGGGCCACTTTGGCAATATCTGGCGCCATGCTAAATGGTATAAGTGGGGGCTAAGAGAATGGACTCCCTTTGATATTTTCCGATCAACAATGGGTAAATCCCAGGGTTCACGTTTTAAGCTTTTAAGGGAGGGTGCCCCAGTGGTAGAGCATGGGCTCGATGGCTATCACTTTCAAAATTGGATCTCAATCATGAAACTGGTTAGGGGACGGTATGGCTTTGTAAGAATTGCACACCGATGCCCTTTGCTGAGATAGCTTATAGCGATGTGGCCCAAAGAGTGCCTGGCCAATCAGAACACCATGCATGGGGGTTTACTGGGATTTAAATCCTTTCCCATTGATCTTCCCCATTGGTCAGTGTAAGGTCAACCCCCCTCCAATAACTGATAAGGTGGTTGGTTGCGATAGGCTCTATAATCGAATCATTACGGGGTGAGATAGCCGGGTGAACTATCCGCCAACTCTATACCGAACGTTTGATACACAAATCCATCCTATCCCTACCCATAAACTTAAGCTTAAAAGGTATCGAGGTCTCCCGATGGGCTTCCCCTTTGGTTGAGACGACCTGATTGGTATAAAGGTTATTTGAGTACCCCCATCAGATCATTCCGGAGGCCGTAACCCTCCAGCTAAGCTAAAAACCCAAACATCAACTGATCTATCGTTAATATAGTTTGAAGTCAGTTATGATTCATTCGGCGACTTAAATTCGATTGGTCATATTCTTATCCCCATGGAATACCACTGAAACAAAACCCCCCAGTCCAACGCCACGAAAGTTAAACCAGGTGATGGACTTAAATTAACCCCCTACCAATTAGTTTGCCCATTAACCCTTTCACTGATCTCGCGCATGTATGCGTCCAAAAAATGAGGGTTGTGTAAATCTAAAAATGCATATATGCGTCCAAAAAATGAGATTCACATAGATTTATTTAAAAACTTATCGAATATTCCTGTTACGGACAAGGACCAAAATAATTACAAAAAATGTATTCAGCTAAGAAATTTTTGCCAAATTTAAGGACCAAAAAACAGGATTTTTTTGAAAATCATTGAAAGGGTTAAAAGGCTCCATTTTAGATAAGATGAAAATTAAGCTTACCTACTAAAATGGTAGCCGTAGGTATGATTTGGATCCTATAGGTCACCAGCTGCGCGCGCTATCAAGCGCCCGGCAACTCACTTATATTGATAATATTTAAACTGATGAGATCGGGTCGATTTCGCGCCCCGTTTACAAGCATCGGCCCCTCAAATAGAAAACCCTACCCATCTTAACAACTATCGCGCGCGAGGGTATCCTATAAGCCCAAATCTATAGCTCTGCCAGATAAAGGATAACCTACTTAACTTCGGTTACCAATCGATGAGTTGAAACCAATTTAGGCCTGCTTGCGGTTGCTTCTATTGTTAAAAGTGTATACTCAAGATCATGAGAAAAGCCAAGTGATAGAGCCTACAGACAAGGCTGTTACAATCATCCCGTTTAGTTAACAAAGGTATGCAAGCTGACTAGAAACAAGTAGCGCTTTTCCCAATTAAGCAAAAGTTAAAAGCACCAGATAGGTTGAATTGTAAAACCCCTCTACACCATCAAGAACTGGAAACGGTGCGGAATTATGCCCGAGCAGATAGCCCCCTCGCTTTAATCGAACCCCCAGACCGACGCCAGTTAAAGATCCCACTCCGATACGGGAGCGGCACCTTTGCAGAGGCCACCCAACGCAAAGCAATTTAAAGGCTTAAAAGACCTAGTGGCGAGCACGGCGCCCCTTGAAATGGTACTCCTTAGAGTGGTGGTACTGGCTCTCGAGCTGCTGCGCTCTGGCCCTTAGGGCGGTGGACTGGCTGGCATCGTAGGAGGCCATCAGGTCAAGCAGGTGCGACGAGCACCTTGTGAGGCTGGAAAGATAACTCCCTAGAAGGATGTCGTTGAATTCCTAAACCAAAGCGTTAGGGTACTTCAAGCAGATTTTACAAAATAAACTCCGCCCCGATAGAAATGCCAGCACCGAGCCCTAGCACTTCACTAAGCCTTCTCGCCTGGCTTTTAGCCAACCACTCACCCTGTACAATAAATTGGAAGTGTCGCTGGGTTGATCCTGGGCGGCTTCACCCGGTAAGCAAGGGAGCTGGCTGGCCAGGCTGTTGATTTCGCGCAGCAAAGTGTGGTCGGAGGGGGAGCGCGCCTGGGTTGCGAGTTAACAAGGTACCGCAGGTGCGAGGGTACTCACCACTTGCAACATCGGTGAGGTATAAGATCACCATTTTTATCCTAGATTGCAATAATGCGACGGTCGCATGTTGGCGGCTGAGATGGAGCAGGACTAAATTTTCAGTATGGGCTGCGCCATAAGCCTACCCGGCGAATCCTGCGCAACGTGGGCTGGTAGCGCGTCGCCCACCTCCAAAGGCGCCGAGTTGGCCATAGTGGCGCCCTCCGCCTGGGCCAAGGCTGCAAGGGCCAACCGCTGGGTGGGTTCGGTTTCGACGCTGTAGTCGGGAACCTCGATGAAGCTGGTGCGTTCGACGTCGTAGAACGGCTCGTAAACCGCGAGGGGCAAACCGGTACGGTTTTTTAGGCTCGGCCGCCCGTACGGTTCCCGCTTCAGGAGCGCGCGCGCGTCGAACTGGAGGAAGAGCGGCAAATCGATCCGGGGTTGGAAGTACTGTTAACGGTCAGCATAAGTTTAACCCACCCACCTTCTCCTGGAGCTCAAGTTCAACCGCTGTGGGCTCGGCGCCGAGCGCATACCACCCGATGGCGTCGAGCGTGGGAAAGACCTGCTTAACTTTTAAGGGGAAACATCCGTTAGCTTAGACTGTAGAAAAGGTCGCAATTCAAACTTGAGGATATTGAAACGCCAAACATTTAGACCTTTTAAACAACCTAAACTAAATGCAACGAAGCTGCGGCGCCTAAGGCAAGAAATAAACGCATCTTACTATGCTCCTGTTTGCTGGCCAGGTACGCCTCATCAACGGCCAACCCGGGCCGTCCTTGGCTCGTGCCCTCGCGGGGTAGCAGGGTGACCTTGACCTCAAAGCTATTGCAGATGGATACCTTCCTCCCGGCTTGCGTTCCGAGGAGGACGCCGATGACTACGGTACGCGTTAAAGATGGGTCATAAAAGGATCGAAACCAAATGGGTCACCCACCTCTTAGCAGCTCGGTTTGCGAGGCGGCTTGGACGCGAACCCGGGTAAAGTGGTCGGTGATGTTGAGCAGCGCAAGGGGGTGCCTAAAGGGACCGAAGACGCTTTTAAGTAAGTTGCCCCGCGACCAAAAGTATTTCAAAATGGGGTGGCACGGGATGGGCTCCCAAAACTAGAATCTTTAGCCCCCGTGAGATAACAGGTGCCGTTAAAGGAGAAAGTTAACTGGAGCGAGGGTGAAGCTGCTGGATATAAAGGGAGGTAGGTTGACTATTCACAGCGTAAATACTGATAGTTACTTAAAGTAGGAGCGAACTTCTGGCCCAGTTTAAAACCCCGGTCCAACGCCGCTCAACCCCGAAATTTAAAACCTGAAGCTAGACGATTTTAAACAGTAAAGTAGAGCACACGAAACTTTATATATAAACGGGAGACCGCTATACCAAAACTTAAAGTGAACGGACCAATATAAATAACCACAGCAGAGAAGCGAAACCAAAAGGGGCCTAAAACTTATGGGAACAACCACTGCAGAGAAGCGAAACCAAAAGGAGCCTAAAGCTTATGGGAGCGCCCATTTAAAAGTTCAAAGGGGGTGGGTAGGGTGAGATGAATGCTACACCACCACACTTAACCCGGAATGGTTCGGCTGGTTGGAGACGATAAGTTCCGCGTCGGCTTTACCCTCCACATCCATCGGAAGGTTTCAACTTTAATGAGACTGATGACCTTTATAGAGTTGATGGGTATCAACCGTTTTATTCTACTCACTGTGGTATCTGCCTGTCAGTCTATCCGCGGTGGAACCTTGCGATAGATTTTTACCTTCCAAACTAGCTAGAGCTTTGTAATTCGGTACGCTTATGTATCTCCGATGATTACGATAATCCATCAGATTTCATTTTCGTGGTACGATTATAATTAGCGGGCGAAAATCCTGTTTCGATGGTCGTCGGTATATCTACGGGTGAGCCGTTTCGATAATTTCCCTAGTTTTGCCAAGCGGTGGGTGAGTTTTAGGTGGATTAATAAGCAAGATGGGTTTAGAAAGCGGCTAGTGATTGGTTGATTGGGTAAATAAATTAAATTTGGTAAGCGGTTAGTGATTGGTTGATTGGGTAAATAAATTAAATTTGGTAAGCGGTTAGTGATTGGTTGATTGGGTAAATAAATTAAATTTGGTAAGCGGTTAGTGATTGGTTGATTGGGTAAATAAATTAAATTTGGTAAGCGGTTACCAGTTGGTTTCTGGTTGGTCGTTTTCAAAGTTCAAACCCAGTTATCCCAAGCTTTACTTGGGTTGATAAAGATTATGTTTTTGTCAGGCAGGTTAATGATTCACCAATTTACATGAAACATTAATTTTGCCACTCTATAAATATCTGCCTTTTAATCCTTTCTGCCAATTCTTCCAGAATATCCCAGGCTTCAAAATATCCCTAAACGCAGGTATGAAAACTTCTGTTAGTATCCCAATAGATCAGATTGTAGAGTTTGCCTTTGACTGCGTTTATTTTATTTCAGTTTTAATAAATATTTCCCCCTGGGCATCTCTATCCATGAACCCCCAGGATGACTGAAGATGGCCACCGGATTGATGATCCAGAGAATCCCAATATTTACACCAAACCACCAGCCACCCATTGAGGAATCTAGCCAAACCCACTTGTTCCCCAACAAAATGATGATCCTATCAGAGAACCCATAAATGCCTTCCCAAGCCAGGATGCAACCTTGACATTATTAAGACTAAACCCGGCAAACCCTAGAAAAATTTGAAAATGGTCCAATAGACAAATGGCTAGAAGCCTATAACTCCTGGGGTGATGAGTATGATGAGTGACCACAACAACTCTGCAAGGTGACCAGCCTTCTAACAGGCATGGCAAGATGGTGGCACAGCACCAACCTCCCATTTAACACCTAGGGAAAATGGCAGGAGCACACTCATATCAAGTTCTAGGTATCAACTACACAGCTATGAGAGAAATTTTGAGGCATGTGCCTGAAGGGCTACAATGATATTAACCACCCCCTGGACAAATTTGAAGATCTACTTGGACAATGGCACCAGCCCAGCACCTGATGCTGTGACAATATGGTCCAAAAGTTATTAGAATAGTTTATTGATGTATTAGAAGAACTTTAATGGCTCTATGATATAATTGAGGGCATAGTTTGCAATGACAAAGCTGTATATTAGGAGGCCAAAAAGGTTAAATTGGCAGGCTCCCTGACCTTAAACATATTCTGGACCAACATGGGGTACAGGCAAAATATGCCCAGGTTGGTCCTGGGAATGTGCATGATGCTTGGCCTTATATTAAAGCCTGGGTATTAAAACCCACCAGCTATATTCTAGATCCTGACAATTTGTTATATTTGCTTGAGGAACAGAGTTTCAAAACCTGTTTCATTTTTTTATTACTAAAATTGGGTCAAATCTAACTACAACCTATAACTTGAGTTTGGTCAATTTTGAGTTACAGGGCTCTGGCTGATAGTAGCATAAACCTATTGGCTTGCTTAGGCTTAACATTACTTCCTCCAATTGATAACTCACCTCAATTGCTTAAGTATGTTACCATGAGACCAACTTTCCTTAGTGGTCAACTTCCTCATAATAAAATTATTCTTAGTTTATATTTTTAATATAGTTCCTTAGGTGAACCTGTGTGCGGACCTTTCTAAGAATGTCTCTAAAAATGTTGAATGTTTTATTTTAATAAAAATATCTTCTAAAACTGGTGCACCACTGAACCACCCTGGTCCCCTCCATATTGAGGCACCTAAGCATTCTAGCACAGATCTCCACTTGGTTGTATAATTGCTATCTTTTACTGTATACCACATTGTACACCCTTACCCTGGGTCCCTTTGGCTCCAGCACCCTCTGCGGTGCTCTGTTCACAATCTTACTAATAACTAGCTCCCTGGTGGTGTGGCTGTGCATCCTGCACACCCTCTCAGAGAATGGGAGAGTTGTAGACACCATTTTTTGATATTAGTCAACCAAAGATGTTATTTTACATGCACTAGAATTATCCATGTGGGACTTTTTCTAAGTGTGAATTGGGTGGACCAGCCATTGGTCATGGCTACTATGGGGCTCACCACCATTTTCCCAAATATTTGATGGTTGGTGCATCTCAGCATTATTTTCACTATCTCCAACTGGTAAGTGCCCACCCTACTTGCTTGTACCTGGTGGATTTGGATGATTTGTGATCTGGGTGTCATGATTACCCAACTTCCCCCCAAAGTTAACAAAAGTGATTTACTTAAAATGATCTTTTCTCAGCACCATTTTTGGATGGTGCAGGTGGGATCATCACTGAAGGGCTGGGTGGTGATGGCAGTGGATAACAATGCACAACCCTCTGCCAGATTGGGTATGGGTTGTTCACATCTCAAAACGCATTTTATAATGCTAATTTCCTTAAATAAAAAAGAGTCAATTACCATCACTTGTGGCTCTAGTTTGGTACCAATTTCAGTATACTAGATTATTCCAGAGAACCCGCACTTGACTCCTACCATGATCTGAAGAACACAGGAGGTGTGAAAAGAACTACTTTTAAAATAGGAAGATGTTTTTGCAACTGCTGAAGATATGTTGAGATATGTGAAAACAATAGTTAAGAGCGGCCAATTATCCCTCTCCATTCTATGATGCGGAAACATACCTGGGAGGCATGCTTATGCCTGATGAAGAATTTTCTGGCAAAGTATTGTCATTGTATGCTTTGAATAAAGACCATTCTGGATAATTTTTGTTGACTGCTACCCTTTCATCCCCTTTAGGAAAAATCAGCACAACAATTTTGGTGTATACCGGAGCCTCTGAGAATTTTATGGACCAGGACCTGTCAGACTATCCTGAGTTGAGTTACTTGCCTTGGGGTATGGTTTGTGGAGGTGCTTCCTAGGGTATTCCCACGCTTTTTTCTGGGGTTAGTGGATTATCAGGTTGGCAAATATCATTTGGCTGACCGCTTCCAAACTATCAAAAACCTCCTGTACCCTATTATTTTGGCAGTAGAGTGGTGACAAAAGATTGTCATTAGAAAAAAATTAAAAGACAATACCTTTTCCTTAACTTTGAAGAATGGTCACAAGTTAGTTGTCCCTTTGGCGAAAGCAAACTCTCAGGGCGATTTGCCCCACTGGCCTAATATCCACACACTCAGTCTTGCTCTGTTGCTGAGGCCCTCTCTGGAGGTACCCTTACCTTCCTGTTTGAAGGGGCTTGAATCTTCATTTGATGAGGCTTCAGCCAATGTACTACAGGCTCATTCAGAGTTTGATTGCAAGTTCAAGTTCACTATTGATCTGGTTCATATATCTTCCCCAATTTATCCATTGATGGTATGGGAGGAAGCAGCCTTAGATGTGTGGGTAAAAGAGCAGATAGATAAAGGGGCAATATTTCAGTGTACCTCTCCAGTATGCTCTCCGCTTCTCTTTGTGGGAAGGAAGATGGTACCTTATTCCAGTGTGTAGGCTATAGGAATCTCAACAACGTCACTGTAGTAGACTTGCATCCCATCCTATTGAATTCTCAGATTGCTCGCTATGTGGAGAAGGCAAAAGGCTTCTCCAAACTGGATTGCTTAAATGTGTCAAATCAGATCTGGATTAAGTAAGGTCAGGAGTGTCTAACTGCGTTTTGCACTTAGAAAGAAAATTTCCAGTTTTGGGTTATGCCCTTTGGGCTGAAAAACGCCCCAGCTATCTTTCAATGTCATATTGATAAGGCCTTGAGGACCTACTGGTTGTGTGCACGGTGGCTTGCATGGATGATTCCTAATGTTTTCCCCTGATCAAAAGTCCAATGCTATACACCTGCAGTAAGTTGGAGAGTTTAAAGCAGCCAACCTTACGCTGAAGATTAGTAAGTGTGAGTTCTTTAAGTCCCAGGTCACCTTCCTGGGCAACGTCATGTTTGATCAAGGGCACATGATAACTCCAGACAAAGAGAAGGCGATTTGTGAGTGGCCTAATCCAACTTTGGTTAAGTATGAGGAGTTCTTAGGGACGTGTACATTTCTGAAGAAATTTACGCTAAATCTTTATGAGGTGGCGGCGCCCTTGTACAAGTCAAGTGGAGCAAATGTGCTCCAGTAGCCTCCTATTTGCAGGATGCCTTCCAAGAAGTAAAGTGCACCTGTTGTCCACGACTATTCTTCACCATGTAGATCCCATGAAGGAGTTCATTGTGGTTACCAATACCTCCAACTTTGCCACAGCGGCAGCCTTATTACAAGTAGGAGAAGATTTAATAAAGCATCTGGTGGGGCATTTTTCTTGAAAATTGTATCTGCCTTAGTTAAACTACGCCATTTATGATAAAGTTTATTGGCGGTGGTTGAGGCGCTTACCTATTAGTGTTATCACTTTCATAGCTCATCCCAACCCTTCCATGTAAGTACAGATCACCATGCCTTAGGGTACTACCACAACCTAATGTTTTAACCCCATGGCAAACCCTCTGGATGAGACCCTAGCCTAATTTGCATTTTCTTATGAGTTCACTAAGCCAAGGAGAATGGTTTGATGGATGCTTTGAGCCGCAACCCTGCACAAGCTCCAGATTCTAAGGAGGTAGAGGTACACAACACCCACTTGGTGATTTCACTGGGATAATTTTTGTCTCAACCTCCTTCACCTTTTGCCTACAAGCCAGTGCTTGCTCCTCTGGAAAATGTGGAGGAATATGGTATGTTCCATAAGTAGTCCTTTCAACCTTTGTCAGCTGAGTATACTATGGTCCTTGCCAAGAATGATTTAAATCAGGAGTACATTACCATGGGGTTAGCACGTGATGGATGAGATGGTGTGGTTTCAGGGGCATCTATGGGTTCCTGCCAGACCACTTAGCCTGAAAATCATCTGGGACCATCATGATGGAAACACCGTTGACCATCCTGGGAAGGAGAAGACTATGGAGCTAATTTGCCGCACTTACAATTGAAAGGGGTTAGCTGCGCAGGTAGCCAGGATTTGTAAGGAGTGCCTGGTATGCAACCAAAATGAAGCCAAATCACCGGCCACTAGTGGGGTTATTGGTGCCAGTTCAAAAGGCTGAAGGGCCTTGGACTTCTTTATTGGTTGAGTTTATTATGAAATTACCTATATCTGATGGCTATGATGCCATCATGGTAGTGGTGGACCGTTTTACATAATCGCCCACTTTATTCAATGCAAGACCACAGTACCTGCAGCTGGGATGGCTAGGCTCTTTGTCTCACATGTGTTTGCTCTTCATGGGGCCCCCAAGAAATAATTAGCAATCGTGGGCCCCAGTTCACATTTGTCTTTTAGAAAAGTTGTGTAAGACTCTTCAGATTCGTCCCTGTCATTTGACTACCTATCACCCTCTATCAGATGGGCAGACTGAATGAGTGAACCAGTGCTTGGAACAATTCCTGCGGTGTTACACCATTGCAGACCATTCAGATTAGGTTTCCCATCTCCCCATGGCCCAATTCAACTATAACAATGCCCAACATGCATCTATTAGTTATTCCCCCTTTTTTGCCAACTATGGCTTCAACCCCACCTTCAACATGGAGCCCAGTTGTGTATCCAAGGTGGAAGCTGTGGTGGACTTTGCAAAGACAATCAAGAAAGTACACCAGGGGGTAAATACAAATTTGAATGCGGCCATGCAAGCTTACAAGGAATGCTGATGGTAAGAGATGAGTTGGTCCAGCGTACAAGGAGGGAAATCTAGTGATGCTGGATGCTAAAAACATCCTAATAAAGCAACCATGCAAAAAAACTGGGACCAAAGAGGATTGGGCCTTAATTCTTTGTCAAAAAGTTGGGCCACGCCTCATACCAGTTGGATCTCCCCCTCATTCCGGATCTTTTCAGTCTTATATGAAAGCAAGTTTAAATTGTTTGAGGGACCCCCAACTGAGACTCCAGAGGCTTATCTCATGAACGGGGCGCCAGAGTGGGAAGTGAAGGAGATCATAGCATCACGCCAAGTAAGAAGAAGGCTTGAGTACCTTGTATCCTTGAAAGGGATTTGATGCAGCGGAGAACAGTTATACCAGTGTGTGACTACGCCCAAGCCCAAGATATGATCAATTTTTTCCACAAGCGTTTTCCTGAGGCTGCAGGACATAAGTTGAAGCAAACCATTGCCATCATGAATCTGGCCCCGGCCCACAAGAACCTTTTTCTTGGAAAAATCCACTTGAGGGGTTGGAGCCTCAAAATAATAAGAGGGTAATGTCATGGCTTCATGAAATAATTGAGGGCATGGATTTCAAGGACAAAGATTCACGTCAGGAGGCCAAAAAGGTTAAGTTGGCAGGCCTCCCTGACCTTAAACTTATCCTGGACCAACGCTGGGTACAGACGAAATATGCCCAGGTTGGTCCTGGGAATGTGCGTGATGCTCAGCCTGGCATTATAGCCTGGGCTTTAAAACGCACTAGTTACGTTCTAAATCCTGATATTTCATTACAGTTTCTTGAAGAACCGGTTTTGAAACCTGTTCATTTTTGATATCACCAAATTGGGTCAAGTCCAACTACAATCCATAACTTGAGTTTGGTCAATTTTGAGTTACAGGACCCTGGCTGATGGTAGCGTATGCCTATTGTCTCTCTTAGTCTTAGCACCACTTCACCAAATGACTTCTTACCTTCATTACTTAAGTATTTACCATGAGACCAAAATTTCCTTGTTGGTCAACTTCCTCATAACAAAATTCCCGTTAGTTTACATTTTAATATGTACCTTGGGAAAACCTGTGCGCAGACCTCCTCATGGAGGTCTCTAAAAACGTTGGCCATTTTATTCTAACAAAAATAACTCCCGCATCTGGTGCACTTATGGGCCGCCATGGCCCCCTACAGATTAAGGCACCCAAGCACTCCAGCACAGATCTCCGCTTGGTTATGGGCTCCCCTTTGGGGTCCAATCAAGCTATGTTGTATCTTTGCTATCTTTTACTGTATACCACATTGTACACCCTTACCCTGGGTCCCTTTGGCTCCAGCACCCTCCGCGGTGCTCTGTTCACAATCTTACTAATGACTTTTCCCTGGCTGTGTGGCTGTGCATCCCGCACCACCTCTCAGGTAATGAGAGAGTTAATAGACACTTTCTTGACAAGAATTATACCTAATTACTATTCTTATTGCTCAATCTTCATGTGCTGGCAATGCCATTGAAGTCTTCCATCAATATGCTTGCCTAGCCAGCTGCTGGCCAAAAAACTAACTACCAGAAGGCCTTATGTAGAGGAGGGAGAACCTGAGGGTGAGGCTACCCCCAAGTCCATCAAATTAGTCCTCCTTCTGAATTCACAACTAAGATAAATGCCCTCTAAGAGCAAGTGCAACAGCTCACTATGCTAGTATAAGGATGACCCCCACAAAACAACCTTTGATGCACATTTATAATGAGCCTGGACATCATTGCAATTCGTGCTGGAACCCCTGCTGGTGGTATAAAGTGGTCCATCTAGATGAAAGGTACCCTATCAGAGTTGATAAAAGAAATCATAACACACCTCCAGATCCTGGGAAGAAATTTTTGCCCAGTCTGTACCCTATCAGTACCCTAATCTTCCACCAATGCCTTATGAGGAGTGCCAGTAGGACTTTATCCACTGTATCTCCATCCCTATATAGATTCACTACTAAATAACTACTATGGGTTAGGGACAGTGCCCTACCAGCGCTCCTATGCTGGGTCACCACCAGGACAGTCTCTAAAAGAAGTGTATCTGTAATGCTCCAGTTCCAGTAGAGGTGGTGGAAGAGGGCCCACCCTACTACCAGGGAACCCTTTGCTGAGAAGGAGGGAAACACAGACCGCACAGAAGAAAAGTGCACAGAAGCCCCAAGGCAAGGATGACATACATTTGATAAACTTTGGACCTGATGAAGGCTGGAAAACAAGATGGATCAAATGAAATATAAATAAACTAAAGTGAATGGGTTTTTAATTAATAAAGTCAACTAACAAGGAAAGCCGGTCTTATGGGATTATTATTAAACACCTGAAAGAGAATTGTAAATCTGAGAGAGTGGTGCTAATGCTAAACAGCCCAATAAGTGCACACTACCATCTGGCATGATACTATAGTCTGAGATTGTCCAAACTCAGGTTATTGACTGTAACTGTATTCTTCATGATTTATTAATATTGTAAATGGAATGGGTTTTGAAACCACATTCCCCAATCAACTGAATTGAACCATCTTCAATTAAATATAGCTGGTGCGTTTTGATGCCCGTAATGTAATGCAGGGCTGAGCATCATACACATCCCCAGTACCAACCTGAGCAAATCTTACCTGTACCCAGCGTTGGTACAAGATATTTTTAAGTCAGAGATGCCTTGAAATTTGACTTTTTTGGCCTCCTGACGTCCATCCTTGTCTCTACAGTCTGTGCCTGAATTATATCATTTAAACATGACATTACCCTCTCATTATTTTGGGGCTCCACCCCCCTCCAGGGTTTTTGCCAAGGAAAAGTTCTTGTGGGCAAGGGCCAGCTTCATGACGGTGTTGGTTTGCTTTGACTTGGGTTCTGCAGCCTCAGGGAAACGATTATGGAAAACTTCAATTAGATCTTCTGCATAGGTGCAGTCAAACGCTGGTACCCAACTGTTCTCCACTGAATCAATCCCTTTCAGGTACCAGGTACAAAAGACTTCTTCTTACTCAGCGTGAGACTACAATTTCCTTTACTTCCCACTCTGGCGCCCCATCCATGAGATAAGCCTCTGGAGTCTCTGATTGGGGCCCTCAAACATCATCCGCTTACTTTCATGGAAGACATCATAGATTTAAAATGATGAAGGAAGATCCAACTAGTACGAGGTGTGGCCCACCTTTCTGACAATGCGGTAAGGCACAATCCTCTTCAGTCCCAACTTTCTGAATTTTTTATTGATTAGGATATTTTTAGCATCAAGCATAATGATCCCCTTCCTTGTACGCAGGACTCACCAATCTCTTACAATTGGCGTTCTCCTTATAAGCTTTCATAGCTACATCCAAATTCGTGGTAACCCACTAGTATACTTTCTTGATAGCCTTAGCAAAGTCCACCACTGCTTCCACTTTGGATCCACAGCTGTGACTCATGTTAAAAGCGAGGTTAAAACCAAAGTTGGCAATGAATGGGGAACAACAATTGGGTGTATCTTGAACGTTGTTATAAATGAATTGGGCCATGGGAAGATAAAAAACCCAATCAAATGGTCTGCAGTAGTGTAACATTGCAGGAGCTATTCTAAGCACTGGTTCACTCGTTCAGTCTGCCCATTTAGATGGGGGTTATAGGCAGTAGAATGGCAGGGGCAAATATGAAGAGCTTTACACAACTCTTCCTAAAATACAAAAGTAAACTGATGACTATGATCGGATTTTGATCTCATGGGGCACCCCATGAAGGTAAACACATGAGACACGAAGAGCCTAGACATCTCAGCCACGGTTACCATTGTTTTACAGGGGATAAAGTGCGTGAACTTTATAAAAAAGATCCACCAAAGTCATGATGACATTGTAGCACTCAGATGCAGGTAACTTCACAATAAAATCCACTGATAAGGAAGTCCAAAGCCCTTCAGCCTTTTATGCTTAATTAACAGCCCTGTGAAGGCTGACTATTTGGCTTCATTTGGTTGCAGATCAGGCACTTTTACAATACCTGTCAACCTGTGTGGCTAAGCTCTTCCAATCATAAATACGGCAAATCAGCTCCATAGTCTTTGCGTTCCCAGGGTATCCAACGGTGATCCTGTCATGATGGTCCTAGATAAATTTTCAGGTGAAGTGGTCCATCAGGGACCTATAAGCGACCCTGAAACCACATCATCTCTTACTTAACATGGTAACCTCTAGTAGTATCCTCTTAATTAAACTTGCTCTTAGAGAGGACCATAGTATACTCTTCTGACAAGGGCTGTGAAAGAACTACTTTCTAACCATACCATATTCCTCTTCATTTTCCAGAGGAGCAAGCACTGGAACATGTGCCATGGGAGAGGGACATTGGGAAACAATCTTACCCAGTGGGATCATCAATTAGGTATTTGTATCTCTACCTCCTTTGGGTCTGGAGCTAGCGCAGGATTTTAACTCAAAGCATTTGCCAAACCATTCTCCTTGCCCTTTGTAAACTCATATGAAAACAAAAATTGGGCCAGGGTCTCATGCCAGTGGGTTTTCCGTGGAGTCAGGATATGAGGTGTGCGGTAGTACAACAAGGCATGGTGGTCAGTACAAATGCCAAATGTTAGGGATGATCCATGGAAATGATGACGCAAATAGTTCAGCGCCTCAATCACCGCCAATATATCCTTATCATAAATGTAATAGTTTAACTCTGGTAAGCACATCTTTTTGGAAAAATATCCCACTGGGTGTTCTATTCATCTCTACCCACTTGTAACAAGGCAGCTGCTATGGAAAAGTTAGAGGCATCAGTAGCCACATTAAACTCTTTTTTAGATCTAAATGGTAGAGGATGAACGTAGACAACAGGTGCACATTTATACTTGGAAGGCATCCTGGAAAATGGGCTCAACTGGAGCACTTTTGCTCCAATTGCCTTATACAAGGGCGCCGCCACCTCAGACAGATTTTGCGTGAGTTTCTTAAGGAACGTACATTTTCACAAAAACTCATCAATTCTTTGACCAAAGTTGAGTGGGCCACTCCTGAATCACCAATTCCTTGCCTGCAGTTATCATGTGGCCTTGGTCAAACATGACGTTGCCTAGTAAGTGGTCCTGGGACTTGAAGAACTCACACTTACTGATTTTCAGCGTAAGATTGGCTGTACTTAAACTCTCCACAACTTGCTGCAGGTGTATTGTATGAGACTCTTGTTATGGGGAAAACACCAAAATAATATCTATGTAAGCCACCACGCACATACCTAGCAGGTCCCCAAGGCTGCATTTATGCGATGTTGAAAATTAGCAGATGCATTTTTAAGCCCAAAAGGGATAACCTGAAACTAGAAAATTCTTTTCTGGTTCAGAACGTGATGAGACACTCTTGGCCCTTCTTGATCCAGATCTGATTGATTGCGTTTAAGCAATCTAGTTTGGATAAGACTTTAGCCTTCTACATAAAGCGAGCAATCTGTGCATCCACCATAATGGGATGTAAATCTGGTACAATGACGTTGTTTAGATTCCCATAATCTACGCATGGTCGTAGAGTTATATTGGCTTTCTCCACAAAGAGAAGTGAGGAGAATACCAGAGAGGTACCCCAAAATATTACACCTTTAGCTAACTGCTCCTTAACACACATTTAAGGCTGCTTTCTCCCATATAGTCATGGGGAAAATGGGCAAAGATCTATGCACCAGATCAACGGGGAGTTTAAACTTACAATTAGTTTATGAATGTGCTGGTTTTAAAGTTGCTGAAACCGCATTAAGTGAAGATTTCAGCCCTTTTAAGCAATAATGTAAGGGTACCTCCAAAGAGGGCTTCAGCAGCGGAGTGAGACTGTTGTGTGTGGACCTTGGCCATTGGGGCAATTCACCCAAAGAGTTAGCTTCAGAAAAGTGGACAACTAATTTTGATCATTCTTTAAAGGTAAATACAGGGTATTGTTTTTTAAGTTAGTTCTGACGTCAAACTTTGCCATCATTCTACACCCAAAATAATGGGGTACACGAGGTTTTTGATTGCTTAGAATCGGTCATACAAATGATATTTGCTAACTTGATAGTTCACTAACCCTAGGACCTTTAGCGTTAGAATACCTTGGAAATCTTCTCCCCTAATTATACTACCAGGCAAGTAACTCAACTCAAGATAGCCTGCCAGGTTTTGGTCAATAAAATTCTCAGAGGCTCCTGTATTCACCAAACTAGTTTCGCTAATTTTCCCTAAAGAGGATAAAGGGTAGCCTTCAACAAAAAATATCCTGAATGGTCTTTATTTATACAGATAACGCCAACACCTCACCAGAAAACCCTTCATCAGGCATAAGCATACCACCAGGATAAGTCTTTTAATCATAAAATGAAGAGGGATATTTACCACTCTTGACTATTGAGTTCACATATCTCAACGTACCTTCAGCAGTTGCAAAAACATCTTCATATTTTAAAAGTAGTTCTTTCCACACCTCCTGTGTTCTGAAGATCATGGTAGGAGTCAAGCGCGGGTTCTCTGGGTATCCTGGTATACAGAAATGGGTTCCGCGCTAGAGCTACAAGAGATGATACTTTGCTTGTTTGTATTTAAAGAATTCACATCATGAAACATGTTTTTGGGCAATAATAGCCCTATACCAGATTTGATGGCCTGTTGTTCATTGTTACCCAGGGCCATCACCACCAAGTCCTTTGTTGATAATCTGGCTAGCACCATCAGAACGCAGTGTGAAAAAAATCTAATTTTATTAATTAATTTATGTTAACTTTTGGGGCTAGACTCAACCAAATCCACAAATTCTGCCACAATGGGGAATAGATTGGTGGGGAGCTCTGCCCCATTCAAGGAGAAACTATAGTCTTGGGCATTATATTCATAGGGGCCACCACAGGTGACATCATAGCAGTGGAATTAACTGAGACATTTAATTTAGATTAAGGGCTGAACCCCTGCTCACCTTGAAATTTCTCCAAAAATGAAGGAATGGAAGGATAAGATGCCTCTTTATTCAGAGGCGTGCACAAGTTTTTGGGGCCCTTATCTATAGGGGCCATTCTGGGTGAAACCATGGCAATCAAATTACCTGGCCCCTTCCAGGTTGGGGTGGTAAACTTTTTCCAAAAAGCTTTAAACAAATTATCAAATCCAGCGGGGTAAGCTTGACACACTAAAGTCCCTTTCAGGGGCACCCAAAGCACCATGGGAAATGACTATTTGGAAACAACGGACACAGGTGTTAAAATCTTGGGCTTTGATGGCTCACTTTTAGTGCTGGATTTTTAACTGCACAGATTCGTGGATCCTGGCGTTGATTATTTTAATGAGATTGATAGACTGGGGCAATAATAGTATGAAGACTATTATTATGGTTGATTGCCCAAAAGCCACGTTGAGAGTAAAGTCCAACGCTAAACTGGTGCTTCTTTATATTGAAGATGCTTTTGTACTGGTAGGGAACACTTTTCCCTATTCCCTTCTTGCAGAGCCAAGTGGAGATTTTAATATAACCAACCTAAGGATATCTGATCCTTGCACTCTTCTCTTAAGAATAATGTTAAAACAACCAATGTTTAAACAACTATTTTATTATCAATTTTTATCTAATTTTTATTAGGGAATAATTTGGGGTTTTTATAGTTAGAATCGGCACACAACTTTTCAGCTGTCCAATGAGAATATTTGTACTCCTATACTGGTTTTGACCCTCAGTGTTAGGCACCAAATCTCATTGGGTACCGTTGCCTTGGGTTTCTTAGGCAGAGTAATCCTCAGGCGTTTGTTGGACCAAACAATTGGTATTAGGTACATGAAACCAATTGTTTCAGCCAATGACGATTCTACTCTTCCTACAGCGTTTGAATGTTTGGGTAGTTTCTGATGACTCCAATATATTCCACTCTGAACAATTCCCTATAATTTGACTATTGGGTATTATCCCAATATCAAATTATTGCTTAATTTCATTGGGGATGACGCCTGACAAAAATATCATCTGTCAGCAGCCTCAATTATCATTGGGTATGATGCCCAACAGTAATTCATTAGTTGGTGACTTCTAATATCACTGGGGATGCCGCCTGACGATATTCTCATCAATTGTCCACTATTGCCAATTCTCTACAATTATTACTTAATCGTCAAATCTTATATTTTGTCAAAGGGTTGGATTATGTGGTTATCTGCAATTCTGACACATCCCCGTTCTTGACCAGATATCCAACAGAAGATAAAACCCTCAGGAATGGAAGCCGCCTCAGCTGGAGCTCATATTTGGTTTGTCATATTTCTATGTCCTCATTGTAGTGCAGCTCTGTCTGCACTCAACGCCCATATGCTCTGCTTGGTATGATGACTTCATATCCTTGGTTACTACCTGTTGCCACCTCTTCTTGAGCGCGGTTCATGCAACATCAAGCCGCGCCAGTCCCATCATTGCATCAGTTGCAAGAGATCAACTGGTTCACCTGTACAAACCCCAGGATGGGTCTTGTTGGCACTCTTGCCACCTGTACAAACCCCAGGATGGGTTCCGCTGACACTCTTGCCACCTGTACAAACCCCAGGACAGGTTCCTCTGGCACTCCTGACACCTGTACCAACCCCAGGACGGGGCTCAACATCTCATTGATAGGGACTATTCTTGCAAACCTAGTTTCAGCCCTTCCTGATCCTACCAACGCTTGGGACTCATGCTTGCTACTATTCCTTCCTCCACACTTGATAGGTGGAAATATCACTAGATGCATTACTGTTTGAATTAATTTATTTTTTTATGTTTTCTACTTTTTTGTATTTTTATGCAGCTTTTTTATTTTTCCCTAAGTCCAATACTTTAAGTATTTCACATGTACTCTATTGACTATGCGACCATCCTCAGTATTCTTGATCATATAGGCATCATTTGCCAACTTGGCAATAATTTTGAACAGTCCCATCCATAGGGCGTCCAACTTATTTTTTCTCCTGAACCCATGGGTATTGCAATAGGCTACCCTATCACCACCATGGTATTCTTTCAACGGAAGTCAATTCTGGTTTTCCGTTTTCTTTGCATTGATTCTTTTCCTCAATGTCATATCAGGTGCCTGATATTGTAATTCAATCAGGGTATTGGCCAGTCAGGATAGATAATGTTCAGCACTCATCCCCAAAGATGGCTCTTCTGCTGAATACAATATTGGCGGCAATGTGGCTTTCCGCCTATATAACAGTTTGAATGGCGTTTTCTGGTCGCCAAATGGTAACTGATATTATAAGTGAAAGTGACCAAACTCAGATATGCTCCCCACGCGGAAGTTTTCCCCACAACCAATTTTTGTAAGGTTGAGGCTAGAGTTGCGTTCACTCTTTCCACCATTCTGTTTGTTTCTGGACAATAGGGGACAGTACAACACTGCTGATTCCCATTAATTTGTTAAACCTAGGAATCACATGTGAAGTAAAGTTGGTTCCGTGGTCACTGAGAATGACTTGAGGGCAACCGTGCTGATAGATCACTTGGTAATTATAAACTTCTCCATACTTTTTGCATCTATTTTCTAAGGACTTTCATTTCGACCTATTGGGTTAAGTGATCTAATGTGACAATTATATACTTCACTCCTCCGGTGCTGATACTTAAGGGTCCCATAATGTCTATGGACACCATGTGCCAAGTGAACCCAGGGCGTACTAGCCAGTATCCTACAATGTTCTTGTGTGGTTTGTGCAGCTGACATTCCACACAACAGGCTAGGTAACCCACAATGTCATAATTGACCAATTCCTATTAATAATACTGGTGGATATGATCCATTGTTTTCCTTAGGCCACCATAGCCAATGACCTTATAAAAAACTCAAATGATTTCCACTTGTTCTGATGGTTTAGGAAATAAAAACAGTTTTTCTTTAATCATTTTGTATAATTGATTGTCCTTAAATTTGGTATTTTCCATGGCTTTTTGTAATGATTCCAAATTTCTTGGTGTTCATCCCCAATATCTCCTTTGATCATCCGCTGGAATAGTGCATCAGCCTGAGGATAGATCACATGAACAACTGGCGATTGAGACAATCCATCAGCATTCTGATGTACCACTCCAGCCCAATGGATAATTTTGAAATTGTAGGCTTGCAGCTTTAAAGCCCATTGGGCTAACCGGCCTTCTGGTTCCTTCAGGATATGAAGCCAGCGCAGGGATGAGTGGTCAGTCATGACTTTAAAGTGCGTTCCATGTATGTAGACTTGGAATTGTTTACAGTCATGGATGACTGCCAGACACTCTTGCTCCATCATGGTATAGTTCCTTTCTGCTGGCGATAGTGTTCTGCTCATGTAGGCTACTGGATGTTTGTCCCCATTGTCATCTAATTGACTTAAAACGGCTCCAATCACCGTTAATGAAGCATCTGCTTGGATTATGAATTCCCAACTAAAATTCGGATATTTCAACACTGGGCTGCTCATGAGATATTTTCAGAGCTTATTGAATGACTTCTGGGCCTCAACGTTCCACATAAATCCCTTTTTTGGATCCTTGAGTAGGTGAAATAGAGGTTTGGTGATTCCAGCAAAGTCTTTGATGAATTGGTGATAGTACCTGATCATTACCAAAAAGACTTGAATATCCCAAACACTTTTTGGGATTGACATCCGCTTAATAGCTTCTTTTTTCATGGGTTGCGGTTGTAATCCATTAGAGTTGATAACAAACCTTAAGTATTTGAGTTCTTTTTTGAAAAAGTGGCCTTTTCTCAGATTAATTTATAGATTCGCCGCTGCAAACTTCTTGAAAACTTCCTCCAGATGCTCCAAATGATTGGAGAAGGTCCTATTGAAGATGTTGATATTGTCTAAGTAGACTAGCACGCAGGATAGCTTCAGGTCACTAAGTATTGAATACATAGCTCGCTGAAAGGTTGCTGCCGCACTGCATAATCCTTGGGGCATTCTGGTTGGCTGGTATAATCCTTGTGCGGTAATTATCACACATTTTTCCCGATCTTCTTTTGGCAAATCAATTTGCCAATAGCCCAAAATCAGTTCCATAGCCAAAAAGTATTTTGCCTCCCCCAGACAATCAAGTGCATCATTAATTTGGGGCAGCGGATAGGAGTCTTTTTTAGTGATCTTATTTAGTCGGTGATAGTCAATCACTACTCAATTTGATCCATCCTTCTTTTTTACCAACAAGATTGGACTCACCCATGGGCTCAATGATGGAATGAGTAACCCATGTTACACTAACTTGCTTATCTCATCACTGACCTCCGCTTCTGCATCTCTTGACCTACAAACAGTTCACATTCATATTGGCAGACATTCCCCAGTAGCAACTTTGTGGAGTTTTTTTTTGCATCCTAAGTCATGATCATTCTGAGTGAATATCATCTGACATTTTTCAAATAATCGGAGCACATCCTCCTGCTGATTTGTAGTCAGATTGGCTAGCTGCTCACGATCCACTAATAGGTTGACACTTTTGGTAACTCCCACTAGCAATCCCATTTCAGAAAATGATCCAAGTCATGAAAAGCATATAGTTCTGCCGTTGAGAGCAAGTGCAGAAATGCAAGGGTCTGATTTTCTTAAATTTTCATCAGCTTCTCTCCCAGATTGGCTACTAATACTCATATCTCTTTGTGACCTGGCATTAAGATCCCTGGCACAACCCACAGTTTGATCCTTGATTTTTCCCAGAGATTGATGATTTCTCCATAAAGCTGTTCTGGAAGTTCCACCATTAACCTGGTGTTAACTATGATTTGAGCCCCAGCGGAATAGTGTTTGCTGCGTTCACCCTTAGAGGTATTCCTCAATTCTCCATAATTTCCATCAGCATTGGTTTCCATTTCTGTCCGACTAGTTTATATTGAATGGATATAATACCATCGCTATAAATTAAATTGGCAAAGTTATTCTTCTTTGTCAGCGGAGTTTCTCCTTTCTGCTGGTAAACCAAAGGCAACGTCTGCCCCAATATTAGCAGGGTGTTTTCTTTAAAATCACATTTCACCCCATACTTCCTTAAGAACTCTGTCCCAATAAGTATGTCATAGTTTGGATTGGCCAGCACTATAGTGGGAGCTGACACCATCAGAAATCCAAACTGAAATGGTAGCTCACTGTAGGATCCACATGAGATGGTAAAATCTGGTCCAGCCGTTACATACTCTTTTTGGTGCTCTAAATCAGGTGAGATTTTTATACATTTTACTAATTTGGTGGAATTGATGTTGATTGGCGCTCCACTATCAATTATGGCTCGGACTCTTATCCTATTGACTAGAATATTGACATAGGTACACTCCAAGTACTGTAATAAATTTATTTACTGAATAAATAGCAGCCTTATTCATCAAATCAAGTGTGTGGATTATCTGAGCGGATAAATTGGGGAATGACTATTTGAATACGCTGATAGGTAAAGAAATGTTAGCCTCACCCAACTTTGTTTTGACTAAGTCTTCAAGGCTCTTGGCGGATCTAACTTTCTCTGATAGCTGTCATACATAGGGCTGAGCGACCTCACTAACAATTCTGGAACTGATCCCCTTTGCTTTGGCTTGAGTTATAGCGTTAACATTCAAGTTAATTCCCTGATGGAGCATATTTGGCAAGTCGTCATCCACAAATAGATCATAGATATCAATTTCCTCTCTCATTATGTCAGATGGGACAGGTTTATCAGCAGTACTAAATTGTCCCTGATTTAGACTGCTGGTCCTTTTCCCAAATCTGAACCAGTCTCTTGAGGTGAATGAGATTAATCTGATCCTTTGGTTTTCTTTTCCAACACTGGGCAATCAAATGGCCCAACTTCCCACATTGGAAACAGTGGTTTATCAATTTGTCCAATCATTTTTGAACTTCAGATCTACTTCCTGACACAATAAAACCTCAGATTCTTTAGATGGCTTGGCAAATTTGACAATATTTTGGGCCTTCATTTGAATTACTTTAAAAGTATGATTGGGAGCATCAAACTTGGCTCTAAGAATCTTCAGATGGTCTACCATCTAAGAGGTCATTGTTTCACTCACTAGCGCTGCCACCATAATCCAATGCAAGTCTTGGTAGGGCCAAAGTGCTGACTGCATGGCTATGTGTGCTTCAAAGTTGCTTAGCACATTAGCTCCTGCCAAGATCTGAGCTTCTTGGTAAAAACGGTCAGCAAAACTAGCCAGAGTCTCATCTTTTAGGAATTGGATACCCATGAACTCTTGTTTACAATTCACCATCTGGGTAGGGCTTCTGAACTCCAACATAATGGTGGCTTTGGCTTCCGCGGATGACCAATTGTCCCCATTGAGGTGAGGAAGCACCAGATTTTGGCAGTCTGTGCTAAGGCAGTTCATTACAATCATTGCTTTTTGTCAGTCTGCATAGCTAAACATGGTCATCTCAAATAAGCGGAAAAATTCTGGGGCGTTATCCCGGTAAAAGGTGGGCAATTTTGGCATATTTCAAAATTCCTCAGTTGTTCTTCTAATAGGATATCCTGGCTCAGCTACTCGAGAAGCCATAGGAGTGACTTCAGGAGTCATTTCCAACACACCAGTGAATGGTTTAGGCATGTTTTTGGGCGGAGAGGTCTTATTGCTTGGCGTTTCACATGCCTTTGCTTTGGCATCATTTGCCTCGAATTGGTCACAATCACATTGGTGTTCCACCAACTCCTCTATATGATTTGTCATTTTTGCCATCTCCTCATGAAACCATCGGATGCATCCTCAATCTTCTTCCCATTCAGTTTTCTGAAATAAAATTTCCTTGATAAGTTTGCCCTCTTTCCGCTTTAAAGAGGCAACTTTTCCACATAGGTCATTTTTAACTATTCCTAATTGTTTGAGCGTTTCCTCCGCCTCGATCATATGCTCCTCCAATGTAATAACATTGGCCTGGGGTGCCAAGCTGAGCACATTTTCATTGACAGCCTGTAGTTCCTCCCAGAGCTTCCAAAGCTCCTCCTTAAAAGACATCGTTATTTTAAATTGGCTTTTTGACAACTCAACTACCCCCTGTAGTGAGCACCAATGTTAAAATTTTGGGCTTTAATGGCTCGTTTTTACCCTAGATTTCAACTGAACAGATTTGTAGATCCTGGCATTGATTATTTGAATGAGAAAGATATACTGAGGCAATAATAGTATGAAGACTATTATTATGGTTGATTGCCCAAAAGCCACGTTGAGAGTAAAGTCCAACGCTAAACTGGTGCTTCTTCATCTTGAAGATGGTTTTGTACTGGAAGGGAACACTTTTCCCTATTCCCTTCTTGCAGAGCCAAGTGGAGATTTTAATATAACCAACCTAAGGATATCTAATCCTTGCACTCTTCTCTTAAGAATAATGTTAAAACAACCAATGTTTAAACAACTATTTATTATCAATTTTTATCTAATTTTTATTAGGGAATAATTTGGGGTTTTTATAGTTAGAATCGGCACACAACTTTTCAGTTGTCCAATGAGAATATTTGTGCTCCTATACTGGTTTTGACCCTCAGTGTTAGGCACCAAATCTCATTGGGTACCGTTGCCTTGGGTTTCTTAGGCAGCGTAATCCTCAGGCATTCGTTGGACCAAACAATTGGTATTAGGTACATGAAACCAATTGTTTCAGCCAATGTGATCCTACTCTTCCTCCGGCATTTGAATGTTTGGGTAGTTTCCAATGACTCCAATATATTCCATTTTGAATGATTCCTCATAATTCAACTATTGGGTATTATTCAAATATCGAATTATTGCTTAATTTTACTGGGGATGACGCCCAACAAAAATATCATCTGTCAGCAGCCTCAAATATCATTGGGGATGATGCCCAACATTAATTCATTAGTTGGCGACTTCTAATATCATTGGGATGCCACCTGACAATATTCTCATTAATTGGCCACTATTGCCAATTCTCTACGATTATTACTTAATCATCAAATCTTATATTTGGTCAAAGGGTTGGATTATGTGGACATCTGCAATTCTGACAACAGGTAAGCCTAAGACAAAAAAATATTTATGAAAACAAAGGCACACAAAACGCCCAACTTCATGATGACAAATTACCCATGGGAATATTAGAAAGTGGCGGAACAAGGTTTCTTTTCCCCCAAAGGTCGCTTCAAACCCTCCATAGTCTCTAACACACACAACACAGTTTATACATGCAAAAGATTCAGGTGGTAACCCAGGGTATAATCCAACACGGCCACACAACTCCTGGAGGAGGGGAGTCAAGGATGGTTTTATTATAGTGAGACTAAGTGGTAGGGAACTTGGTAGCCAACCAACTGGGCCTCAAACAGTCCATACCCACCATTCACTCAAAAGAAGGTGGAAGCTTCACTGCTAGCAGCAAAAAGAAACTCTTAACTGGCACACCGCCAATAAAAATGATCCCACTGTGGACAAGAATGTCCCAACCATGGTGCACAACCAAAGCGCCTGGATACTACTTCAAAGATCTTACTCAGAATAAGTATCAGCGAGACCAAAAATAGGGTTGGTCAACTAATGTGAGGAGCATATCTGCAACGCTCCAGTTCCAATAGAGGTGGTGGAAGAGGGACCACCCTACTACCAAGGAACCCTTCGCTGAGGAGGAGGGAAACACAGCACCTCACAGAAATACAGTGCAAAGAAGCCACAATGCAAGGATGACGTACATTTGATACGTTTGGGACTGATGAAGTTCATCAAACAAGACGAATCAAATGCACATAAAAAACTAAAATGAACGGGTATCTTTATTTAGAGAACTTGACCAACAAGGAAGGTTAGTCTCAAGGGATTATTATTAAACATTGGAGGGAGAATTGTTAATCTGCAAGAGTGGTTCTAAGCCTAAACAGACCAATAAGTTTACACTACCATCTGTCAAGGTACTGTAGCTTGAGGTTGTCTGAACTTGGGTTACCGACTCTAACTATGTTATTCATGATTTAGTAATATTTTAAATGAATTGGTTTTGAAACACCGTTTCTCAAACAACTTCATTAAACTGTATTCATTTGTAATGTACCTGGTGCGTTTTAATGCCCTTGATGTAACACATGGCGAGCATCATGCACATCCCCAGGACCAACCTGGGCATATCTTGCCTGTACCCAGCGTTAGTCCAGGGTATGTTTTAGGTCAGGGAGGCCTTGCAACTTGACCTTTTTGGACTCCTGACGTCCATCCTTGTCTATACAGTCTGTGCCTTCAATTATGTCATGTAACCATAAAAGTCTCAGCCACCCTTCCGGAAGATCAAGTATCTGTCAGAACAGCCTGAAACAGAACACTCCTGACAACTCCTCCTGATAGAAATTTACACTGCTGAAAAGCGAAAAAGAATAATTAGCAAGCCACAATAAATATGACCCAACCAAAATAATTAAAAATTGATGACCTTCTGGACCTAGAGCAGAGGGAACCTGATGAATTACATGGATATTGTATAGAGGAGTATGATGAACCAAGAAGAAAGCATGATGATAGCCCTCTCCACTTACCTAATATGCCAAGTAGAATATGGAAAGCCTGCAGTCCCAACACTATCCAAGTAATACAGCATTTACCCCTACAGAAACCTATGCATTAGTAAAGAAAACAAATACAACAATTTTTGAGTACCACAACAACCTATGATGCCAGTTTCTAACACAGTGCCATACTGACCTAAATGGGTTTCAGCTATAAATATTTTAGAAGAAACAGGTATCCCAGTACCCCTTGGAGACTTGTGAAAGTCCAGCCCTGTACTACGTCAAGACCTTCAAAAAGCCATTGGTCTCACTTAGCTTCAAAATGGAGGCCCAAAACAGGAGTCCCTACTCACCAACACAGGAGCACCTCGCACCATGGGGTCCCTTTTTGGATAGTCAGTGCCCATTCTCCTTGACACAGGCTCCTCAGCAAATATTGTGATTTAGAGATTCCTTCTTGACATTGTATATGAGGAAATCCTTCAGAGTGACATGGTTTTCCTTATGACTGGGGGAAATAACAAGCTTGTTGTGGTCAAGTATTTGACCTCCCTTTGGAGATAGCAGGCAAAATCTGCTATATTGATGCAGTCGTTTTTGACCAAAACCACTTCCAGTTATTGCTTTCCTGTTAGGCCCTAAAAGAGTTTGGAACAAATGTTAACTTTAAATTAGACTAATGGTTTCTGCAGACGGATAAGGATGAACCCCCTGACTGATACATTTTACAATCCAGAGAGGCCAACTGACACCCTTGCACAACTATCTACCCTATTTGTTTGATAAGTTAATAAAAATTAATGCCCTAACCCATTTGGAGGATCAGCAAAAGGAGAAATAACACAACTCCTCAGCCAATTCAAGATGCTTTTCTGCCATAAAGATGACGATGTTCCCCTCTCAACCTTGGTTCACACCGGATTAATGTTGGAGATGCAAAACTACTTTCAGACGACCCTACTCCCTTCCTCAAGCTCACAAAAAATTTGTTGAAGAAGAAATAAAGAAGGTGCTGGCCAGCAGCCTCATTCACCCTCTCAATCACCATGGTCATTCTGCGTGGCAGTTGTCACCAAAAGAATGGAAATCTATAACTGTGTTGACTACATTCCTCTAAGCTGAGTAACAAAGAAAAACGCATATCCAATACCACTAATTGTAGACATCTTTAATACCATAAGAGGCGCTCAGTATTTCATCAATATCAAATTATTTTTCAATACTATCAATTGGCAATGGAGAAGAATCTATTCCAAAAATGGCGTTCATTGCAAAATTTGGACAATTCAAATATACTCAAATGCCCTTTGGGCTTACTGGAGCTCCTAGAACATTCCAAAAGGTTATGGATGAATTATTCCATAGATTGAAAAATCAGTGTGTCACTATCTATCTTGATGATATTACTATCTATTCTTCTGATTTTAATCAACACCTGCAGGACCTAGGAGCAGTACTACGTCAGATTAAGGAAGCAAACCTTGGCTTTAATGAGTCTAAACTGATACTCTGCACTAAGGAGTTGAAGCTACTAGGGCACATTATCTCACCAGAAGAAAAACGCACTGACCCCTCTAAGGTGGAAGTCATTATCACGTGGCCTATCCCAAACAATGCATCTGAATATCTGAGTTTCCTGGATAAATCAATTACTTTTTTTAGTACTAGATGGTCCCAACCCGAGGGGGATTCAACGATGTTGGAAAAATCAATTACTATTGGGCCTTTATTCCAAATTTCAGTAAGGTAGCTGCCCCATTGTGATGACTCCAGAAGAAGGGAACCCCTTAGGTCTTCATTAATGCTGCCCACCATAGTTTTGTCAGCCCAAGAAATACACTAGTTCAAGCTCCCATCCTGATTTTCCTCAACTTCAAAAAAAAAATTCTAGGTGCTCACAGATTCCGGTGATTCAGCCATTGGGGCTGTGCTTACACAGTTATGAGGAAATAAGTACCTACCTGTCAAATTCATTTCCATGAAATTTGCCCTTAGCGGAGCACACTTAATCAACTTATTAGAAAGAGGTTTTGGCAGTGTTTTGCTCTTCAAAGTTATTATTGTTTGTTAGATCAAAAGATCACAGTACTCACTGATAACTCAGAGGTGAGTTCTCTGCTAAACAACTCTGTTCCAAATGGACGCCAAGTATGCAGGAGATATGAGCTAATGGAGTTTGATTATTAAATTTGTGCACCTTCCTGGACGGATCAATGCGATAGCAGATTAATTATTGTGAACTCACAACAACCCAACTGAACCAGCAATCTTCCATATGGTGGAGGTTTATCTCAATAAAAGCTCCTACGGATAAAGAAGTTCCTAGAAAATTTTCAAGTGCCAAGTGATGTCAAGTATATAACTTCATTCATGAAAAATTGTTCAAAATTTGTACCTTTTAGAGGTCACCTGTATGTACTCACCAAGGGATTAATGGCCCAGGTGGTTCCAAGAGATCAATGTATTTAGCAGATGAAAGAGGCCAACGATGACGCTGGACATTTTAAAGCACAAGCCACCTGGTTGAGACTTTTCTCTTATATAAGAGGCCAAATGTCTACACTGAATTCAGTAATTACATCGCCACATGCCATGCCTTCCAAGTCTTCTCTAAGTTACCAGGCGCTCAGAAACCTCTGAATCATATGGCAACACCTGGACTATTTGGGATGTGGGGCATCAACTTTATGAGACCTTTAAGTGTTGCAAGTGACGATCAAAGTACATTGTAGTAGCCACTGAATACTTTAGCCGTTGGCCTGTCGCCAAAGCAGTTTCCCAAGCCAAAGTAACCACCACAGCCCAGTTCCTATATGAAGAGATATTTACTATATATGGGCCACCTCGCCTTATCCTGACTAACAGAATTTCGCATTTTAATAAATTGATTAAGGAAATGATGGCCCAGGTATGCACCTGGAACTCTATGACAACAGCATACAACCCTCAGTATAATGGCTTAACTGAACGGATGAACCAAACACTGATGCATGCTTTGAAACATGTATCACAGCAATCCTGACAAAAGGCCTGAATGCTTGACCGCCATCCTCTGGAGTTCTGAACTAAAATCCATAGTATTACCAAGTATATAGCATACAAATTATTGTTTGGAATAAAATAACAGTCTTATACATTGGCTAAACAACTCAACAACCTTTTCCCATCAAATCGTCATTTTGAATGGTCTGCATGGAGAAACTAGTACAAAATCATGCCCATCAAATGAAGGCTAACTATGACAACCACCTCAAAACCCTCCAGGTGTTTATTGTAGGAGACCTAGTCCTCCTATACCAAATTTAACTTATGGACTCCCACTCAAGAAAACTCACCCACACTTCAAAGGGCCGTTTATAGTTACCATAGTACTTTCCTTATGAAAACTACAACCTAGAAACCCTTAACGATGTGCCACATCAGTCAACCATCAATGGCAACCATCTCAAGCTATAAAAGTATAAAAACGAAAAGGGGAGTGTAAGATGGGTTAATATTTCACCCATTTTTGGTGAAACATTGTTTTTGCCGACTATTAATAAAAGTTTTTTATCCCATGTTCTGAAAATTCTCCTAGAATATTCTAGGCTCCAAAATATCTCTAAAAACGGGTATAAAACCCTTTGTTGTTATCACAATAAAGGATAAGATTATAGAGTTTGTCTTTAGCTGAGTTTATTTTATTTCAGCTTTAAGATTTATTTTCCCTGGGAAATTTTATTCATAAACACCCAGGATGACTGAGGATGACCGCCGGATTGATGATCTAGAGAATCCTGATATTTACATACACCACTAGCCACCTGTTAAGAAATCTAGTAGAATCCACTAGTTCCTTGATAGTGTTGGCATTGCGCACCATTGTCTTAAACCAAGATAGCGAATAGCACTCAGACCATAAAGTTCCTGGCCTATCTGAATCCTATGAGTGGAGGTTACTGGGGTTTTGCTCCTTTCTTTTAATTCAATCTACCTATTTACCCAATAGTCAGTGTGGTATAATCCCCAGGTCAGCCCACCTCAGATAAACAACTCAATCATTTCTCTTTTTCTTAAAATTACACAATTAATTTCATTAGATTTTTAAATTGAAATAAATTTTTGATAAAGCAAGTAAAATCTAGAGTGACTTTGGTATAATCACCAAGGTTTATGGATTAGATTGTCTTATCTTGTATGAGTAATCTTGAGTTGTAAATACATGTAGATGGGTTCTTATACATGTAAAGATCTTGTGATCCAATTTGATTTCCAAACCAGATTCAATTCAGATTAATTATAACCACTATCACTTAAATGCTTTATCTCACCATCTATTTTGTTTGAGTTAAATCAATCTTATAACAATACATAACAAACATATGCTATTTTATATTGACTGCTTATGAAGCACTTTATTACATTTCCTTAAATAACAAATGCTCTATCTTATTTTTTCTTTTACTTATCTTAAAATTTATATAAAATTTACTTTTCATATATTATTTGAATAGATTTATTATATTAAACCCTCAATTTTTAGTTTATCTTTTCAAAGCTCTTCTCTCATAAACATATTATACTATGATCAGGATATATCCTGTTCCATTGATATTGATTTCCCCATCTTTGGTACAGTATTGTCCCCACTTCAGCCCAACCCAACCCAACTCAAAATAAATAATATAAACATACTATTTCACTAAACTCTTTTATTCTTTAAACTTTATAAGAGTTTTAGTTAGGATTTTGCTATTTTTAAATAGTTTTGGCCTTTTATATTGTGACTATTTAAGGCTTCTTTCACCCCCTTCCTCCAAATAAAGTTTAAATGGCTGGAGGTTCAAATCTGCAGCTAGTCTTGGCTGAAAGCTCTAGCAGGGATCGCTTATCAATCTGTTACTTGTAGCACCAGTAAGGTGCTTCAATTTGGTTGAACTTGTTTTGGGGTTGATTGGATAAGTCATTTTTGATTAAGTTTAAACTGGGCCACTAGAATTAAAGATAAAGTTGAAACCATAAATTAGATCATCATCCATGCAGATAGTTATTATACCAAAAATATCATTTATAACATTCTTACCCAGCATGATTCAGTTAAGTTTTTCATAGGGCCCAAATGTAACTATCAACAAATTGTAAATTCCAGGTAGCGAGAAAAAATATTGAAGAATCTAAACCATACTGTCCCAATTGTCCAAAATCACCAGAAATGTGTTCAGACTGCCTTAAAAATGCCATAATATACTGTAATTCAATATAAAATCTTATCATAAATATAAACCAATAAAACGTATAGTATAGTGTGAATATTTTTGTTGTTTTTTTCACCACTACTTATACAGCTAGGAACTTTGTTTAGCGCCAATTTCTTACATCCCCCTTAAGAGCTTTAATGATGGTTTTGGTTAGTTTTTTACCATTCAATTTCATTTAAAACTTCAAATTTGAATTTGCTATTAGTGATGATAAACCTATGAATTGTTAACATGTTCATCACCTCGTCACCCATATTTGGGTGATGGAACCCTACAGAATCATACCTGTCACCCAAATATGGATGACGTGGCAACGAATGTGGTAAAGGAAAAGGTACTTCAAATAAACCAATTAAAATTAGAGTATATTGTTCTAACTATTCTAATCAGGTAACATTAATCCATGATACAATGATCATACTCTTTAATTTCAGATGTTCAAAGTTGCAGATTTAAGATATATGGTTCTTGATCTGCGTTAGGTGCATAACTTCTATACCTCATGGTGTTAAGAAAATGCCAAGATTGCCATCCATCAGCGGATATTCCCTCCCTTATCTTATCCCTATCACCATTATTCATTTTCATCTGATTTTCCTTTGAGCCTTAAAAGTCCCTTTTCTTTTATAAAATTTTGATTGATCAGGTATAAAAGGCTGTTCCCAATTTTTTAAATAAGCAAAAAATGCTTCCCTTTTACTTTTTACTGTTGTAATCTCTCAGGTTTTATCCCCACCATGACAATTTATTATCTTTTAGGCTGAATCACCTCTTGAAAACACTGACACCTGAT
This sequence comes from Massospora cicadina, assembly GCA_022478985.1. Classification (NCBI taxonomy): domain Eukaryota; kingdom Fungi; phylum Entomophthoromycota; class Entomophthoromycetes; order Entomophthorales; family Entomophthoraceae; genus Massospora; species Massospora cicadina. Next base: position 143,615 of record JAKSZP010006606.1, on the reverse strand, counting down.
CACCTACATGAAAGATAATCCAGATATTTGAGGTGTCACATACCTCTCAGTTTGTAATCAACTTGGGATTACTGAGCCTTCACGAAAAATTGGTGATCCTGCTAGGGATGCTACCCTAGAACCTATAATCAGTGTAACTACTGACTAAGTAACTGATATCTAATTTTATGAGGACTTTTGCCAAGCAGAATCTTGGTAATTTTACCACAGGCCATTGATAAGTGGTTGAAAAACTAAGCCGCTTGGGGAGACAATTATGGGTTCAGCTCCCAACAACGTTTGCAAGAAGTGGCCACCCTGCTCACTGGAACCACTTGAAAATAGCACAACGCGGACCCATCTTTCAAATCTTGGACCCAATGGCAAGCTCATGAAAAAGAAAAATTTATTTTGGCCTCTCAATTCCGCAAAAAGATCCATTACTTCACCTCCAGAATTTTTTGAGTATCAGCAAAATTTTACCAAATTTGAGGACCCTATGGGACTTTAGGGTCAGATTACATACCAGCACTGTAAGGAAGTCTATCAGCAACTTCTCAACTGGTTCCTCAATGTCCCCAAAAAACATTATCTTGATGTAGTATACCTGGCACAACTGACTTGTGTGAATAAAGCCATTGCTATTTGCTAAAACTATGTGAGGATGGTGGCCTGCCACCAAATTTAACCTCAAATTATGCTGTCATAAATTCAGATGCCAAAGATTTGGACACTTCAAACACAAAAGATATTTCAAAACTCCTTGGCATTAAGCTGCCCTCAGAGGCTAATCAACAAATACATGTCCTCACCAAGCAAGTCTAGCAATTGAGCATGTTGGTTCAAGGGCAGAAGCCCTATAGCAACCTTTGATGCTTTAATTGTAGCCAACTGGGGCATCAATTCTGCCAATGCTGATACCCTTGAATTCAGTGCCAGATAGTCTATCTAGATGGACGTTGCCCTTATTGAGGAGAGCAACAAACCTGGGCCACACCATCTACCTCAAGCCCTGCCAACTTCCCTCCTCCAGTTTGCCAGTTAATCCTCCTTATCCCAAAATGCTAGTTCAGCCCATGATCAAGGATATACCCATTCAAAAACCCTTGTGAAAAAATTAATTACATGAATGAAGTTCCTTGGATAAATGTCACCAGTTTGCCTTACATTTGGAGGAATATGCCGCTAAAATGTAGAATTGTAGAAACTACAAGCTCAAATGTTATCCCAAATTTTTTAAGAAAACGAAAATTGATGAAATACTAAATGATGAATTCCCAAAAGGGTCCAAACCCAAAGTCACTACCCCCAAATTTCTGAATAAAAATAAAAAATGATGGTTTACTGAATGACATATTCAAAAAGATGCCTAAACCCCATGGAATCCCTATGGAGGAATATGATGAGAATCCCTGAGTCTAATCTACCACCCAAGAATAGCAATTACCCCACTTTTTCATTAATCATCAAAATGAATTTGAAAGTTTGTTAATTTTAAAACCCATTTTCTCAAACCTTTATCATCCAAAAACTAGCCTTGACTGCCCCTATCGCATCAACCTGACCCAGCCAACTAGTTTCAAAAAAATTTACACTCAGTACTCCTTTATGTTGCCTCCAAAATTATCCCTGAACTATCAGGTTATTCCCTATCAAACTGAGGGAATTTCTGGAAACAATGTTTTGAAGAGCTTATTATCTCAATATCCCTCAGAAATTTATGCAAGTCAAGCTCTACCTTACGTCAAGATTAACAACAAACCATTGGCCTTATGCAACTCTGAAATGTTACTCAGAAGCCAAAAACTTTTTTTACCAACCAAGGAGCACCCCGTTCTTAATAATCCATCTTTGCATATGTCTCCCTAAGCATCTTGGATTCATGATCCTCTTAAACATCATTACTAAGAAATTTCTGCTCAATATTAGCTATTAAAATATCCTCCAAAGTGATCTTGTCTTCCTGATATCCAGAGCTTTTTAACAGCCCTGCTGAGGCCAGGTGTTCATTTTACCCGTTGAGATTTCTTGAAAAGTATAATCCATTATTTCCATTGTTTTCAATCATGATTATTTCCTTATGCTACTATTCTGTTAAGCCCTCAAGTAATTTAGAATCTTTGCCAGCTTTGAAAATGAACAATGGTACATACAAACTGATCATGAGATGAAGATGCTACCCATCAGATACACCAATACTCCATCAGCCCAGACCAAACACCTGCTCAACTTACATCATACCTATGCACTGAAGTTTCCAGCAAACCCAATATTCTGAGCATCTACCAGATCAGGAGAATGGGAGTTTCCCTGATTATCCCAGGATTATGAGAATGAGATTAACAAAATGAAGATGCTGCCCATTCACTGAACTGGGAGCAAACAACATTGATGTCAGCAACACCAAGCAATTACCTGATGTCGCTATCAACTACCTTCAGCTTATGAACACCTAGTTGAGGCTGATAGTCAAAAGAAACCAGCCAATGGGCTTTTTTGCCCCTCCAAACCACCCTAGACTTCACCAGTAGTTGCAATGCTCAAGTATAATGCCTACCTGTATTTATTTGAGGTAAGCCAACCAGGGGACAGACATTACTGAAACTATAACTTAAACTAAAATTAATTTAACTTATTGGTTCAAAAAGAAACGCCCAAATGAGCGGATTGAGTGAAACTCTTCAAGCAAACACAACCAACCAGGTGGGTAGCGGAAATTGCTCATCCCTCCATGGTGGAAGGGGAGGGGATTTTGGGGCTTATCTTCAGCAACAGCTTCCTCCTCCCAGATTAGGGTACATGTCAAGGCAGACAGTAAGGGCGTCAGGGAATCAGTGGCATGTGGTCAAATATCACTAATTATTGGTATTTCATGGAATTTTCCAGCTAGGAAAATTGCACTGGTATATTTGGCTCAAGCTATTTCAGCTTTAATGCGGGCATCCAGGAGTTTAACAAATGTGGTAATATTGGGTCAGGTAATTTTAGCTTTTGGATTCCGTGCTACCATTGCCACATTCTGGATAGCTTCGTTTATATCTTTGTGTAACTGATTCAATGTGGTTTTAATTTTTGGAGTGAGGGTTGAGGGGATCACAGGAGGGGGAATACCTCCTGTGAGCATCGCCACTGATTTAGCAACAGCTTTGCATAGGGGATGATAATCTGGTGTTGCAGCTGCTTTGACTGCAAGCTGATGGTCACTGCAAAATGATTCAGCATTTGGCTGTAAGGTATATAGACGAGGGGGATATTTGGCATCCCATTCTGCATTAACAAACCACTCAATTTGTAGGGATGGTTCTTCAGTGAGCTTACCTGATTTGTCAATTTTAGCCAATAAATCCCATGGGTTCTGATTGAATTGAATTGGGGAATCGGCATACAGTTGAGGTTTGGTTAATTTATTGGATGTTGCATGGGATTGAACTTGGGTCCAATCCTGCACTTGATTGGATGAATCATGTGTGGCACTTGGGCGAGGAGGAGGCTGATTGGTGGTTGTAGGTGCAGCTGCAGCATCAGGCTTTGGGGGAGGGGGAGGTAGGATTGTACACCATGCCAGAATTTGTGTGGGGTGGGCGGCAGATTGGAGGTTGGTGGATGAGAAATATGATCGGTCAGAAGTGGCTAAGGAGGGGCACTTGCATTTCAAGTGGTCCAACTCGAAACAGGATGGACAAATCATCCACCTTCCCTTGATAAGAGCCCAAAATGAATGGTTGGGGGCTGAAGGAATAACTGCCTGAGGGGGAATTGACGCAGCAATTTTATTGAATTTAGGGCTGATTGTGGCATATACCCGAGGCCCAGCGAGTTGTGTGGCCCCATTTGGGACTACAAATTTTAAGATGGGGTTGGAGCTTTAGGCTGCCAAACTGTCCATCAGCTCCCGGTGGAGCAATGCAGGGGAGGTGGGTGGGCAAGCCAGCAAACTGGACCACCAAAGTGGTGTCCGCTGGGAGCCATGTCCAAGTTTTTGGAAGGAGTGTACCCTGGAATACCGGGGGCACAGTTGCTGCAGTGGCGGTAGCAGCTTCACAGGTGAAGCTGAGATCAAAATACCCCTTATAGGGGTGGAAATCTATGAATCCAGCAGGTGTCATTACCACCTGTGCCATTTTGATAATGGCTTGGTCATGGTATGGGAATAGTTTCCCATATTTGACCCTTAGGCTGTAGCACATGTTACTCTGGGGAGCACCAGGGGGCAGCGAGGTACCACTTGGGTATGAGCAAAGTGGGCGTCAAGATCCTTGGGAGGAATGAATCGTCCCATGGGTTTGGAATGACTGGGCGAGCCAGTCTGGGCGCGTTTTCCTGCCATATAGGAAACAGCAGGGTGAGTTTCGCCGCTGCCCCACACTGGAGCAGCCAGCGGAGAATCTGAGGACATCAGAGCAAAACTACAATGGGCAATTGATATTTACTTTCTTATTAATTTGTGTAATTTGCTTGGAAAGTTATGCCAAGTGGAAAAAGTTTTAATAATGCCTACCTGTTACCTCGAATTTTCAACTCCCTCAGTATCCTAAGGGGAGCTGAAGTACCCTCCACTGTCAATTTCTCCCCTGGATGCTACCAAATGGGCCTAGCTGAAATTTTAAATGGTAAAATAACAGTTGCCACCTGTCACGCCTGCCAAGTTTTTGGGGAGCAAAATCTCTCCTCACAAATTTTTATCTGGAGTTACAAATCAGCCCAACTTATATTATTCAGCAATCACCCAACAATATTTCTGCCAACCAAAATTGAACAACTACATAAGTAACTCTAAAGGATCACATTCACTGTGGTTAACTCAGTCTTAACTGTCTGAGACTCAAACTCAAATCCCAGATAATCAGCATGAAAATGAATATTGGGAGTATCATGAAACTGCCATTATCACTAATCCATTGGCGGATGTCCCCTCCCTTGTCTTATCCCTATCACCATTTTTTCATTTTCATCTGTTTTTTAAACTAAACTTCCCTTTCCTTTGCATATTTTCAATTGATCAGGTATTAAAACTGCTCCCAATTTTTAATAAAGTATCAAAAGTACTTATCTTCTACTTTTTACTGTTGTTGTTTCTCAGGGTTTATCCCACCACACGAATTTTGATATTTTAGGCCAAATGCCCTCCTGCAAACACCAACTTCTGACCACCAACATGACATATAATACAGATTTCTGAGGTGTCACCAAAACCTCTGGTCATGATCAACCTGGGATTTTTGCCTTCATTAAATATTCATAAGCGTCTAGATTGTTATCCCTTATTGTAACAGTTAAAAGTCCCACTTCCAACTGCCATAGAATAAATGATTATTTGGCACACCAATAGCACCAAAGCAGGCTAACTTTGAGTAGGGATTGGTTTATGGAACTGAAAGCGCCAAACATTCCTACTAAAAGTTGTTTATACAAAGTCTGAATAGTGGTTGGTCTGACCCAACCGTGCAAAAGCTCCTCAAAACTGGATACCCCCCAAAAAAGTATTCAAGATGGGTTGACCTTGGGACAAATATACCACACCGAGAATTTTTCTAGCCAGTACAGGTTTTGAACATGAAACCTGCACTAGGGTGGAATCAGTTTTACCTGCCAGGATAACCACCCTTTGGATACCCAAAAAATACCAATAGGTAAGCAAGGTATGCTAACCCCAAAACAACGTTATTTTTATTCTGGAGATAAAAGGGCCTATAGAACAGAGCTTTTCAGAGAACAGCTGACAATGCTCCTCAGGAAGAAAAGCTAGGGGTAAAATTCTGAAGTGAGCTTCAGCATTAGTGGACGCGCCTCTTTTAGGCTGCCCTTTGGGTCCTCACCTAAAATGATTATTTTAGGCTTATAAGAGCCTAATCTACAATTTGGATGAGGCACAACCCAGCGCCCAAAACTGACCAAACCAAGTCTTTTTAAATGATTTGACTCAGATTCAAAAATCTGAATTTGAGCCAAAATGCAACAATCAAAATGAACTTGATCATTACATATATCCTTAGAAACATAGACCTCAACTATTTTGATGGTATTGATTGCAACCAATTATAAAAGAATCAGGGTGGTATAAACTTTTTATTTTGACAACTGATTTTAAAATTGATATAATCTGTCATTCAAATGATAGTTAAAAGGAGAATTAACCCATAAATTTTCTAATTGAGGTAACCTGTTTCAACTTATAAACTACTAGAAAATTTGTAAAAGTAGGACTTGAGTCCATACTATAGCTTTTTGGATGGTTGTCTTATATGGGTCGCCTATAATGATAATCAATTATTTGGATCAAGGTTTGTACAAGTTTATGGACCCCAAGCTATTTAAAACTCTGCATAAACAACTACATATTCCTCTACTTATAAAGTGACATATAAGAAAACAACAAATTTAATAGTATAGCTAGATGTTTTATAGTCTCACTTATCTTTTTTGTAACAGTAGTCCAAAAAGGTGGAATCCATTGGATAAAGCAAATTAATAATTTTTTGTAAAGATTTAAATCCATAAAAGGTGTATGGAATAGTCCCATCCTTATTTCCATAAATCTAAGATATAAATCCTTAAAAACCTATAGCGCGCTCACAGCTGTAGCAACCAAACAGACATGATTTATAAAAAAGGGGGTCTAGGAATCACTTGTCCAGCATTAGATTATCATTGGACATTTTGAGGCTGAAAAGGGTTGTAGATGATTTTCTACCCTAATCATTTCATTAAAATTATGATAAATAAAATAAACCTACCTACATTGGTGATAACAGCTCAAGATAGTTTAGGCTTCAGGTTTATATACCAAATCAATATCCTTACCACTTTAAGTCTCTATGATGGCCCCAATTGTCATGCAACCATCTGATCTAAGGGACTGGGCTTCCATTCAGGGTTAAGTTAGGACCCAGTGAAAAACACAGAAGGCTAAGTAACAGATTTTCAAAAGATTCTAAAGTAGGAAATCTTATGGTTCATATGATGAAGATGAAAGTTCAGCAACATAATAAAGGCTAAATAACAAAATGGCTTTAATAGGTGCCACTTCAGGTTTCTTTTAGTGGAACACTCAGAGGCAGAGAGTATGTCAAATCATACAGGATCCACGGTTATAGGCCTTTAAATAGATTGTATGTCCAAATAGTGTTTAAAATAGATTGGGAGTAGTAGCTTAGGTCATAAAGTCACACAGTATTGAAAATGTCAAGGTGAGGTAAAGAGTCAATGTTTGAGAGCCCAAATGAGGGATTAGAGTGCATGATTTAAAGGATGGTATACTTCACCAAGTTTTAAAATTTGGAAGTAAGGATGAGTCATGGTAGAGATTAATGATAATAGAAGGGGGCAACAAAGGCAACCAGAATGTTTAATGTAAAAAATTAAGCAAACAGAATTAAATGGCAGCAGACCACTAGGGGTAATGCCACCTTTTAGGGGATTGGGAAAAGATTTGAGAATCTGGCTTGGGGCCCTAGGCCTTTCCCTATTACACAGGAGGCCAGTGGAGAAATTGTGTCATGGTTCAAACACAATAACTCTCAAAACAGCAAGAATAAGGAGGAATTCGGTAACATATTGGGTACTAAGTCATATGCCATTCAAGGCCTCAAACAATTCTAAGTCGACGCTGGGTAAGCGCCAAGAATGCCCATGTTGGTGTCAAAGGGTCAAGTGATGAGATTTCTAGCATCTCATCAGCAGTTTTATATAGTAAAAATATATATTAGACAATGGGTCAATTAATAAATATAAACTGTAGCTTACATCAGTATTAAGAGTATAGTACTACCAAATTAGGTACTATTCACCTCCAATCTCCAGCTCAGATTTGGGCATATTCTTCTTATATGACTACCACCAAAGGTAATTTAATTTCACTGGTAAATTTGGCTACGTGAAATGGCCAAGTGGCCAGGACCCATCCCATTTTCCATTATAGTCGATGGCATCAGATCAACTCCCTTGTGGGGTTTCCCCTTTAATAGCTGTTAAAATTATATATGAAGAACCTGCAACTGGGACATTTTATACATTCCATGTTCTATTTTAACATTATTTCTGACATTGGCGGTGTCTAGTTTGTTTCCAATTAAAGCCTTTTAAGGTCTAGAATCAGAATAACAATTAGTCATAGACTCCTCCCAGGAGTCCAGACAAGTCAATCTCCTCCTTAGAGATTTTGCAGTTTAATAATTTATATATACTTTCATTTCTTAATCTAGGCGTTGGCACCGATTGTGATGCCTTGGGTTATCTAATATTAGTAGTATGCTCCTTAAGTAGTTGGTTATGCTTTTTCATTACCTCTCCATGAAATGGAGAGTTTCAGATGCTCTCTTAACAGATTGAGGAAAGCCCCAAAAAATTTAGAGAGCTTTGTTCAATTTTTATGGGTCATTTCCACTTGAACCTTCTGGATCAAAAGGTAAACCCTAAAGTATGATGGTTGGAATTATCTGAGGGGAGCCAAATCTGTAGAATTAAAAAAAATTGGGTATTTAGCTAGCCTTGCAGAATGGGGAGCGATTTGGAATGGTAAAGTCTGAAGTCTCATAAGCTCTTTGGAAAAGGGGGAATGATAAATAAGTTCTTTAGTTGAATTGACAATCTAGGAAAATTAGATTGGAATCTAGTAAGTCTAATCTACCAGAACAGACCAAATGTGTTTAGACTTTGACCTAATTGAAGCTTAATTTTTAAAATTTCTAAGGGCTAAACGTTGCCCTGGGCCCTGCTAAAGACCCCTGGTCTGGACTACTCCCCTGATGACCCCCCTATCTTGCTTAAAAGGTAGAAGAGGGGAGGGTCCTTGAGGGGATAAACGTTACCATCTTTATCATTAGAATATGAGCTTGACAAGAGAGTATTAGCCCATAAGTGTGGGTGCTTAAGAAGCCACAATATCTGGCATAGACTACTAAGCGGTGCCCTATCATTGAAAGTGAGGCTGTGTGAAATGGGAAAGGGAATTTGGAAATTGGGAACCAAGGAGTTTTATAGTAAGATGTTCCTAGTATTGTTGGATCTAAGATATCTTACTAGTTTAACTGAATTTTTCACTATAGTTGCTCTTTACATCTGAGCTGATAAGCGAACTTTTTGAACAAGCTAAACTTTTATAACTACAGTACATATCAATTTTAATACAAAATAAATAAACATTGTTTTTTCTAAAGGTTTTTTAATAGTAAAGTTATCACAAAAATAACCCAATACTCTACCATTAGCAGGGGGTTGGGCTTTAGGGTTGGGCAGTTGAGGAGGTGGACTTAGACAAACAACAACGTACAGAATTATAGAATCATTATCATTGACAGATTTAAATGAGGTCTAAATGGTATTTTTCAAAATTATAAATTTAATTTGATGAGGTGAACTATGTTGAGAAACGTTCAATTCTTTTTTTGAATGATATATCTGTTTTAGAGCTGTCCAAACTTTTTGGCGCTATCAAATTCCGTTGTTTACCTTTCTTGTCCGACTTAGAACATATTTAAGATTTTTATCTTATGGAATTTTTATCTGGAGATATCCCAGTATCAAATTTTTCAACTGTTGCTTCTCATAGTGGAGCCCTTTGTTTGAAAAGAATTTTGTGCCAGTAGCCCTATCTCAAAAAAATGTCTAAATCTAGCACATATCTGACCATTTTTTTCATATACTATACAGCTAATTAGAGATAATAAAAAGTTTGTCCTTTAAAGTTGCCTTGGAAAATGAGGTAGGCAAACAGGGTGGGACAGATGATACCCATTTCTCATCTGGGGTGTGCTCTAAATCAATGAGTTGGGTAAAAGGGAGAGCCTTAGGGTAAGCTATTTTCTTGGTTTAGTGGGTGCAAGTTCTATCCAGCTTGATAGCTGGGTACTGGAACCTTACATTACCTTTTCCTATAAGAACTGGGTCCACACCCACTCTGAGGCCCATACCAGCGTGTAGTTCTTATAAGAAATTGATAACTTGAGGGCTGCGATGGAAGGTGTCTTGGGTGAGGAGGGAAAAGGTGCTTTAGGAAATTTTTCATGGAAATCATTAATAAGATTCTGATAGTTGGCACAATATTAGAAAGGATAATGTTGTTCTCTTAAGTGGGGACCCTTTCCAGGATACTAAGTATTGTACCATGCATTTAACTTGTCACAAGCTTTAGATATTTTACACCTTCAACTTGTGTGCTCTTTATACTGTGATGAGCTCAGCCTCTGTTACTTCTTTCCTTTAAATGGGGAAAGGGGTTGTCAGATTTGAAACTTAGACAGGGAAAAATGAGAGAATAAACTTCTAAGATTCTCACAGTTGAACATAATATTCTAATAAAAAATAAGTGGGGGGCCAGAACTTTTTGGATGGAAAGTCTGACTAAATAACCTCAATTATAAACCTAAAAATTGAAACTTAAATCAGTAGTTTTAAAATTGATTTCTTCTTTATTTAACTATTAATAGTTATCAAAAAAGTTGATAACACTACATCTTAGTTGCCTTTCTGGAGACCAACAAACAGGGACTTCAATTGTCACAGGGTGTGATATAGATTAAAAGTACTTAATTTTATAGATAGTTAAATTCCTGGATTTTCAAGAAAATCTTTTGGACTTCTTGGATTTTAGTGGCATAGGCGTCATTCTCCCTTTGTACTCTATTTTGAGTCAACACACCTGATTAACTATTAAATTCAATTGATGTGTCTGTTGGGATATGTGATTCAAATTTGACTTCATTTATTTTAACCTTGGTCAACATTCATGGCACAACACTGCTCCCCTCAAGATAATGTCAGAGGGTACATAATCTTGTAATGATCACCTCATATACTTTTTTGGCCACCATTCCACAAGAAACGGTGAAAAATATCGACCCACTTTTATGCAGAACCTTTATTAGGGTTAGACCAGAAAATGGCGGGTTTATTAACTCTAGACTGAGTTGATGATGGTGAAACAGTACAAAATTCCCAGGGATGGTATACAGGCAAGGAGGGTGATCACCAATTACTCCAATATGTCTCTTTTGTAATGATGTGAACCAAAGTATCCTTGGCTAAAAATTGCCACATGGTATCTTCACAGTCTAGAGTTTGTAAAGTTAATTTGGAGATTTTGGGTGTGGTGAAAGATAATAAAGGGATGTAGGCTTGTTGGTGGCGTGGGTTCTCCACTATAAAGCGCCAAAAAAAGTTATCTTTATTACTCAATGGTAACTAACTTGATATTAATAAAGCAGGTAAAAAATGTTTTTATCATATCAGGTTAGTAGAGATCATCTCTCATAGTATCAAAAAACCTGTTATTAACTCTTTAAACAGCCATATTTGTTGATGGATTGTAGGGAGAAGAAAAGGGGTTGGGGTTTTGATATGCCCACATCACCCAGATTGTCCAATTATAATACATCTGATTGTTCATAAGGGGATTCATCCCGCTAGTGGATGTGGGAGTTATCAATTATATATATTTGACTATTTTTTAAAGTTTTATCTTAATTTATATAGCAATTTGCCAGGTTTTGATCTGCTGGAGTGTTAATGTTTCATTGGGGGGTGATCTCAACAATAAACAAGTGATTAGGTTGTTGATTTTACTATTGATAAATCAACTAAAATGTAGGAGTCAATTGGGTTTAGTTGCCAATAGAATAAAAGGGTTATATTTCAATGGGCTAGTTATGCCACCTGTGATTAAGAAACTTTTGAGTTAACCTTTTAGGGATCAAAACATGCTGCTTATGGGTAAAAGTCCCATTAACCAATCAGGCTGTTACCTAATGGGGACGATTTGATGAGACTTGAGTGAAGGCGTTGGGAGATGTCCTTTATTTCAACTCAAAATATTTGCTTCAAGAGTTGGTGGATGAATCCACTTGAAACTGAAGATGAAGATTAGTGTTTCATGTGACACTGTAAGTTTAATTCATCAGCGATGGCTGCAATATCCAAATGGGGTGCCAACAGAAGATTTGGGGGCCAAACTCCCTTATAAAGTTTCCTTGGGTTTTTTATCATAAAGCAGACAATTAGATAAGAAAAGATCTATTAATTAAGAACTTTATTCAGTTCTCGCCCAACTTGGGAGAATACAGGAGTTAAGTAATTAGTTGGCAAGGTTGATTGAGATCCTTGTATGGCAGGTAGCCATAACAGACATTTGTTTATGTCTCTAGTACCTTGAATTAGTGGGAACATCAATTGGGTGTAGGAAGATACCTGGTTAAGGTTAAATAATTATGAAGAAGACTGGCAGCTAACTGTTGTTAAACATTAGCACTTCTTTGTTTCTTGCATCAGACCATCCTGTTATTGTATAATGCCTGGTCAAGGGGGAACTAATTATAGAGATGATGACTGGCTACCTGTTGTAGCACATTATTACCTCTCTATGTTCTACAATGAGTCACATTATTTTTCACCCTTATTTATTTTAACATTTCTGGCTTATAAATAAAGAGATAATTAGATAATTATATAGTAAATTATTTACAGATTAATTACTTTTAGTGTTTAGACTGTTTACTCTTGAGACCAGAGTTAGAAGGATTAAAAGATTCTTTGTTTATATTATTTTTATCTCCACTGACTCTGTTTGATAGGAAGGAAGAAGAACCTCTGAACCTAATCCTAGGTTAAGTTATAAAGAAGTGACGAGAAGAACATCTGAACCTGAGCCAAAATTAATTTCTACAGAAGAGGGAAGGATTTCCTTCAGATAACCATAAAACCATTCAAGATTATGATAAGCACTAGTTTAGCGGTAGACTTTATAGCCATCTTGACTATCAGAAGCAAAACTAGAGTAGTAGTCTTAATACTATAACTTCCCAATACAATTTATTATCAATAGTTCAAACAACGCACATACAAAAGAACCTGTGCAGTTATACAAAATGGAGTTGAATTGTTTTAATATCCAAAAAGAATAACAACTCCCAAAAATTTTAAATTTGTTGCTCACTACAGGGATAGTTGAATTTTAAGCCAGATTTTTAAAAAGATTGTATTAAATATGTCTTATTAAAACGACCTACAAAGGCTTTAACATACACTGGAAAATGTATCAAGAACGCGTTCTACTTAGCATCACAGGCTGATTTCACTAGATTGGAAGAATGGGTGATGAAGGTCAAGGAAGAGGTGAGCAAGTTGGAAAAATTAACAATGGCCTCTTTAAAAAGGTCAACTCCTTGAAGCGCAAGGAGGGTGAACTAATTAAAGTAGTATTGTTTCAGAAGTCTGAGTGAAAAGCAGATTGAGAACGCATATGCCATATTAATGAAGAGATTGTGCAATATAAAATGTAAAGAAGAACTGAAGAATCACCAATTTAATTGCACGCAAATGGAGGTGGAAGAAGCCAACAACAAAACACACAAAACTCAAGTCAGGAAGATTCCACCACTCAGAAATATGCCTGGGATGTTTGGCAATTTTAGAAATGACCCCCAAAGTTACTCCTATGGTCAATCGAATTGTTGGGCAGAAATCCCCTGCCTGTGAAGCCACAGATTAATTTTGGAGCACACTAAAATAACTCAAGTTCCATTAGGATAACGCCCCGCATTTTTCCAATTATTTGTGATGACAATGTTCAGATTAAGTGACTGACAGAAGGCAGTGATCTTCATAAACTGCCTGAAAATCGATTGTTATAATCTGGTGTTACCCCATCTGAACGAGGACAATTGGTCTTTTAATGAGGCCAAGGAAGCCATTAAGATAGAATTTGGAAGCACTACACGGATGTCTATTTTCAAGTAGTAATTGTGGACATTTAATTCTAAAAAGAAGAGACTCTAGCAGCTTTTGCGGACTGATTCTACCAAAAAATACTTGATCCTGGCTGGCATAAAAGTTCTAACAGATTTTGATGCATAAAACACAATGCAAGTGGCGCTTTGGCCCTATTGTGATTTGCGTTGTACAATGGCTTTAGCACTAGTGACTCAGATGTCCACATCTCAGATGGTGGATCATTTAAAAATGCTAAAGCGCCCTTTGAAGCGCCCAACTGAGCCTTCAAAGTATCCTGACTTAAGCCCAAAATACTGTAAATCTACTGAGACATATAAGGAGCAACAAAATCAAATTATGATAGAACAAGCCCAAAGTAAAAAATGAGTGGGAAAGATACATATCCACTGCCACCAATGTGGGAGACTAGGACATTTAGCTGCTTAATGTTGAAGCAAGAAACCCAAGGAGAAAGTCTCTCTAGTCCAGGTGAAGGAGAAGGAAATCAGTCAAAAATTGGGATAAGGGCCCGCAGTCTAGACAAGGAACAATTTGGCACCGCAGAAAACATGTTCCACATGATATTTTAAAAGATGATATAGATTTTCACCCTATTTGTAGATGATAAAACAACCAATCCACTCTATCAAATTTTAATATGGACGTGAACGCCATAACCCAAGCCAAAGCAAAGGGGGTCAACCCTAAAATTATAAAGGAAGTGGCTTGGACATATGCTCATCAACTAGAGGACAAGATTAGATCCGCCAAGAACCTGGTGCAGTTATATGGAGAAATTGTCAGAACATATAGGAAATTGAGAATTGAGCCATGGATAGTGCCAGGGATTATGATGCTGGGCCATGGAGAAATAAGTGTACTACTGGCTAATCTTGGAGGAAAACTAGATTAAGTTAGAGAAAAATTAATTCATTGCATTTCTAAATTTTATCACAATGGAAAATACAGTAAATTACATGATTTCAGAACGTTAACTAAGATGGATTAATAGATGAAAGCTGCCAAAAGCGTTAATGTTTTGGTCAATCAAGAGCATCTTGCTGAATTATCAGAGCAGCAACAAGATGATGTGCTCTGATTATTTGAGAGATATTGGGAGATATTCGCCTAATATGACCATGACCTAGGATGCGCGAAAAACTTGATCCACAAGGTCAACACTGGAGAATATCTGCCAATAAAGATGAGAGTGGTCTGCAAGTCTAGATCTGCTGAAGCTGTAGTCAGAGAAGAAATCAGCAAGCTATTTGCGCATGAGCTCCTCATTATGTTGTCAAGTCTATGGGCAAGTCTGATACTAATTGTAAAAAAGAAGGGTGGATCAAATCAGGTAGTGAACAATTATTAACAATTGAACAAAATCACTAAAAAGAACTCTTATCCACTGATAAGGATCAATGATGCGCTCAATCGCCTATGGAATGCCAAGTACCTTTTGCTGATGGACTTGATTTTAAGATATTGGCAAATCAATTTGCCAAAGTAGGATAAAAATGTGCAATAATTACTGCACAAGAACTTTATCAGCTGTCCCAAATGCCCCAGGGATTGTGCAATGTGCCAGCAACATTTTAGTAAGCAATTGACTCTATCCTCAGTGATTTGAAGCTATTCTGCGTCCTAGTATAACTGGATGATACTAACCTATTCAGAAGGACTTTAAGGAACATTTGGAGCACTTAGAAGAATTGTCTAAGCGCCTGGTGATGGCAACTTGAAGATCAAGCTGAGGAAATGTCATTTCTTCAAGAAAGAACTTGAGTACTTGGGGTTTATGATAAACTCTAAAGGGCTGCAACACCAACATCAGAAGATTATGGCAATCAAATAGATGTTGATCGCGTAGAGCGTTTGGAATATCCAAGTATTTCTTGGGATGGTTGGATACTATTGCCAATTCATAAAGGATTTATCTAGAATCAAGGAGCCACTACTCCTTTAATTGAAGGATACAAATAAAGGATTCATGTGGAATGATGAGGCCAAGAGTTGTTTGATGAGTTACGCTGATAGTTGATGACCAGCTTGTCTTAAAATAACCAAATTTTGATTGGGAATTCATCACCCAAACTGATGATTCATTGATGGAAATAGGTGCTATTTTGAGTCTAGTGGATGTCAATGGGGAAGAACATCCGGTGGCCTATGTGGGCAAGACACTAACATCAGTGGAGAGAAATTACACTGTGATGAAGCTTAAATGCCTCATGGTAATCTATGCATGTAAGCTATTCTAAGTGTATTTACATGGAACACACTTTAAAGTGGTGTTCAACCATTCATTTTCTATGCTGGCTCCATAACATGAAGGAACCAGAAGGGCGATTGGCCCAATGGGCTATGAAATTACAGGCCTACAATTTTGTAATAATACATCTGGTCAGAACAGAACATCATAATGCTGATGGAATATCAAAACTGACTGCTGTCTAAGTTTTCTTATCATCAAATGAATGAGTTATTCCAGAAGATGATTGAAGGCAATATTAGTAATAAGCCTTGAGAAAATCAAGGTGCACTAAAGGAGGTTTGAAAAAAACTGAGATGAAAAAATGGACAATTAGTCAAAATGATTGACAGAAAATGATTTTTATTCCCAAAGATATCCAAATGAGCGATAATTATCTGAGCTGCTCATAAAGTTGTTGGCCATGTTGGCCTAAGAAAAACCATGGACCATGTTTGCCAGTATTATTACTGGGAATCGATCAGCTATGACTTGCCAGACTCTGGTCTGTTAAGTAGAATGACAACTCCACAAGCCTCATAAAGATATAACAGAATATCTGCAAGTACACCCTGGGTTTACATGGCACATGATGTCAATAGACATGATGGGATTCCTGACTATCAGTATCAGAGAATAAAATAATCATGATGCAATAGAGTATCTGACTAGTGTGTAGAAACAAAAGCTAGAGAAAAATGGATGCTACAAGCATGGTGAGATTCATCCTGGACCAAGTAGTGTGCCAGAATAGATGCCCAAAGAATTTATCGAGTGACAATGGAACCAACTTTATCTTCTATTTGATATTGAGGCTGAACAAACTGATGGGAATCAGAGGAGTGGTATCCGTTCCATTTTGACCAGAAACAAACTGAAGGTAGAATGTTTCAATGGAATGCTAAATGTGGTGCTAAAAAAGTTAGTCTCAGGAAAGACTACCACCTGGGGAACTTACTTAAGTTCAGTTACCTTCACTTACAATATCAGTCATCATATGAAGACAGGAAAAACGCCGTTTGAATTACTATATGGATGAAGGGCACCATTACCACCGATTTTTTATTCTGCTGTAGAGTCAGTATTGTGGATGAGATCTGAGAGATACCTGAACTGTCTGGCAAGTATTAAGATTGAACTGCAATCACAGGCGTTTTAACCACCCTAAAAAAGAATTAAAGCAAAGATGATGGATGATAAGAGCTGACCAGCAATACAAGAGATCTATGTGGGATAGGGTAGCCTATTGCAACACCCATGGGTTTGGAAGAAGAAATAAGCTGGATGCTTTGTGGTCAGGTCCATTTGAGGTGATTGCCAAGTTGGCAAATGATGCCTATATGATTAAGAACCTCACAGATGGTCATATATTGAACCAGGTATATACAATATATCTCAAGTATTGGATCTAGGGAAGTAATATGTTGCAATGTTTCCAAAGGACCACTGAACCTACTAAAATAGGCTAGGTACTGGTGTTGGTCAAGTCCTAGGAGGGGACTGCTGAACCATGATAGGTGCTTAAGTCTTTCAAAATAGACCTCTGAACCACAATATCTGGTTAACAAATAAAACAAACTGCAGAACCAGAGTAGGGGGAATGAAAAGAAAAACTCTGGAACTACTTATAGGTTAATTTGCATTGCAAAAGAAGGTTAAAAACAACATGAGAAAATAATATAAAAAAATATTAGATAAAAAATTATAAAAAAATATAAAATGATAAAAATGTATTTATTAAGCAGTGATCTTTATTTTTCAACACAAAAAGCATTTGGCGATGTCCCTTATGTTATCAGTAGAAACAACTTGGGTTGAAACAGGGTCCACTGCAATTAGTAATGAGGAGCTGAAATATAGAGCATATTGGTAGAATCTAGTTGGGTTGAAACTGGATTCGCTGGGAGTAGTCCCTAAAAAGGATCTACTCTAATTGAAAATTGGAGAGCCCAGCCTGGGAGCATACAGGTAACAAGAAATTGGTGAAGCCTGAGAAGGTCCTTCAAATGAAAAAGGGTTATATAACCCTGACCTGGGGGAAAGCTGGCTTTCTGGACCTTTTATCAGCAAGAACACCCAAACTAGGCTGGCATGGCATGGGGCCATGGGAACCATGCTCTGCGGAGGTGGCAGCAAAGAGGAAGTGAAAAGGAGGAGCCACGTTGCTGAGTAGGGCATTAGATGCATTAATTTTGGGAAGAGCATGCTCTGATAAAATTGTATTCAAGTATGATGGCTATTTTAAGATCACAGCCCCAAGGCGGTGTCAATCCCCAAAGTTTTTCTGCCATCTGCGGATAATCTGGTCTAGAGGGGGCATATGTTGGGACTTTGAATAGATCCATATTATCCCACCTAATCCAATTATAATAATCTGCTTATCTGCTAGGGGATGAATCACGCTAGTGGATGTGGGAGTTATTATTCCATATGGAAACTGTTGTCAGCAAAATTTTTTAACTAATATTAAGCAATACGCCAGGTTTTGATCTACCACATTGCTAATGCTTTGTTGGGATGATCCCTGACAATAAACAAGTGTTTAGGTTGTCAACAATTATATTGATAATTTAATTAACTTGTAGTAATCAACAAGGTTTTGTCACTGATTGATTAAGAATATATTGAGTAGTTTCCATGCTTTGACAACGCTTTTTGGTGTCAACAACTGGGAAATAAACTATTAGGCAACGCGATCTATTAGTAATGGGTAAAGTGTCCCATTACCTAAGCAGGTTGCTAGCATAATGGGGTTACCTATGCTGGGGTTGGATTAGGGCTTTTAGACATGTTACCTCCAAATCCAACCCATAGCAGATCATTATCTAGTCAGCGGTGGATCCTGCCTACATGGATGGATGAGTGGAAGCCTCATTTATCGCTGAAGCAATTTGTGAAGGGTAGATTCAATGCCAACAGCTGCCGTTTCCAATTGGGTCACCAACAGAAGTGTTGGGCGCCAAATCCCCTATATATTCCCTTGTTAGTTATTTTAAGAGAGAAGAATATTGAAAATCCTATAGATACTCAGATATCTAGCCTATTATACAATTGCTGTATTTTTTTGTACTCTTGGGATTAGAGTAGAAGGATCAGATATCTCTGGTCAGATAAAACTATCAAGTTCTTCGTGGCTCCTGCATCAAGAGTGAGGTATAGAAATTTAACTAAGAAGGCCACTGAAATATAATTGCTGGTTAAGTCCAAGAAGAGGTCCTCTAAGCCAGAATTAGTAGTCAAGTCTCTAGTGTAGAAGATCCCTTAAGAATCATGTACCTACTGCCAATAGGTTAAGATCTGTTGCCATTCAGAAGTTGCCAACTTCAGAGAAGGCGTTAAAGCATTAAAAATTCCCTTATTATCTCAAGTTTATTACTATCTTTATCAGTGGGTTGAAGTAAGATTGTATCTGTTCCAAATAGAACCCTGATCAGGAGAAATATTTGATTGTGAAAAGCTTAACTGAATACTAGTCTTCATACTAGTATCAATCAAACTACATATTTTATTAGATTATATCAACAACTATTGATTGCACATATGAGAAACCTGAGAAGAAGTCTAGGGAGCTGAAGTGAGCTAAAATACTGGAAGAGTACAGCCGCTAGATTTTACATTGGTGCTCACTAAAGGGGGTAGTTGAGTTTTCATATCAAATTTAATATAAGAAAGCATCAAGAATGTCATACAAGAACAAGCTTGTAAAGCTTTGGACAGAACTAAAAACTGTGAATCCAAACCATTCAAGGCTCTCAAATGGATTGATGAGGATGAATGGCTGTACCATGTCAAGCCAGAATTCACTTTGAAGAAATTCTTTTGTTGATCCTTCCAAATTGCGTCCCCACCATTTTTACCCTCAAAACAAGTTTCCAATTTACAAAAATATTAATAAAATGGCAGTTGATGCCGCAGCTGCCCCTGCCAACACCCTACTTTACCAGCTAATTCATGGGGTGATGGAGCCCCTTGTTGAGAGTATTTCTATCCAAAATTTTTTCCATAATTTTGAGGAAAATGCAAAATATGAAATTGAGGAGCTCACTTTTGGTGTGAGACATGCTTGAATTGATGTGGCAAAAACTTTTTTTTTAACCCCAATTATCCCAAAACCAACATGCACATCAAGTCTTTCACTTGTGTGCTAGCTCGTGTCACTTTTGCTGAGCATCAACTTGCTCAATATGTTGAGGCAATGGACACTGCTGGCCTCATAAACAAAGAAAGCCCACAACTATACCTCCTTATGCCCATGTTGCTGATGCTCTCACCCTGATGCTGTCCACCATGTTCTGCTAGCTAAAGCAGGTGCCAGATAAAAGTTTCCCCAAAGCTTCCTCACCTTCTGATATGGCTTTCTAGGCTGTTAGCTGAGGTGCCATATTGGGATTTTTTTATTTCTAATAATCCCTTTGTTTGGCCCATTTGCAAATAAAGATGCATGGTGGCTTCCTCTTTTGGGTTGGGCACTACTTGTGCTAAAAAAGATGGAACTAAAAACTGTCAATAAAATGTGCTATACTCAGTGTCACAGGACAATCTTGCTACATTAGAGGAATGTGTGATGAAAGCTGAGGAAGAGTTAGAGCAAGTCAGAAAGGATTGACAACAATCTTTATGAATGGTCACTTCTTTGAAGAAAGAAATTAGATTAAAAAGGAGTTTTATTTCTGAAAACCTATTGCAAAAATGGGCAGAGAATGCGTTTTCCAGATCAAGGGATTTAACACAGATGTTGAAGCTCATGGAGGAAATAGAGAATCACAAAATGTGATTGCACTCATTTAGAGGCAAATGAAGCTGACAAAAACACGCATGAAACTCCAGTCTGTAAAGAACAGCCATCTAGAAATATGCTCAGATCATTCACTGTAATTTCAGAAATGACTCCCAAAGAAACTCCAATTGTTAGTAGGGTTATTGGGCAGAAATCTCCTGCCAGTGAAGCATCAGACAAATTTTGGAATATGCCAAAATTGCCCAAATTTTATTGGGGTAATAACCTGCTTTTTATGACTATTTAGAATGATGATGATTGGATTTAGTGACTTACAAAAGGCAGTAACTGTAATATACTGCCTGGACAACAATTTCCAGAATCTGGTTTATCTCATTTCATTGGAGACAAATTGACCTACATGACAACAAGGAAGCTATAATGCTTGAGTTTGGCAATCCTGTGAGAATGTTAAACCTTAAACAGGAACTTATGGGTATCCATTCAAAAAAGATGAGACCTTGGCTGCTTTCACCGATTGTTTTTACCAGAGATTGCAGATCCTAAGATGGGCAAAAGTACTATCAGAATTGGATGCACATATAGTGATGCAGTCAGTGATTCAACCCTATGAAAATATACACCAGGCCATGGGTTTGCTTTTAACATATAAGGGTTATTCAGAAAGTAAGGTTCAATTTCTTATAAAAGAATATGGGGGTTATTCAGACCTTAATTTCAAATAACCCACATATATGACTTCCACATCATAGATGATGGAATATATAGAAATATTAGGCATTGCATTTAATGCGCCCAATCAATTTATGAGTAAATTCTGGCTGATGATAACTAAACTACGGAGAAATTAGAAGATGACATTATGGAGAAAATAATGATTAGCCAAATCAGAGTTAATATGGAAGAAACCCAATGTTTCAAAATAGTTGACAAATAAAAAACTACTTTTTGGAAAGGTGGTGCGATGGGACATTTTGCCACCCAAAGTTGGGGAAGAAGTCAGATAGAAATGTGAAGTTTGTGAAGCCTAAAGAAGAGGATGAAGATGCCCAAGGTTTGGGAAATGTTTTTGTAGTCTAGATACATAACAATATAGCACTTTAAGGGAACCTATTCTGTCAGACATCTGCTTAGAAGGAGTAGATATGTCAAAATTACTATGAAGGACCTAAGAGAGGATACATTATGTCAGGAAACAGTACTAAAGATGATTGCTATTATGAGAATGATGTCAAAAATGTAGGAGATTAATCTAGAAATTGTGGAGGAAGTTTCTTGACCTTATGTTAATCAACTAATGAATAAGGCAAGAACTTCTCTTGAGATTCTCTCTATTCAAGGTGTAAGCCTTGTCCAGGAGAGAACAGCAGATACCAAAATGCATGACTTGATTTCTGAGATGATTAAATGGTCCCATAAGTCCCAAATTAGGGTTCAATTTTATATCATCAATTTAGGCTTTAAATTTATGGTATTACTTGAGTTGCTAAAAATTCAGTTAATAAGCCTTTGAAGTATATTCATGAATATTTTACCTAATTCTGATGCCACTTTCACATGACTCCATCATCAGTGCCGAGAAATTTCAATATCTTCATCAGCTGTTAGTTCTGAAAGCTAGTAAGTTGAACATCTAGAAGACCTGAACTATTATAAGAACTCCTACTTGAGGTCAATAATAATTTAACTTATGCTACAAAACTATTACCAAGAGATCAAGAAGCTCAGCTGACCTTCCAGGTGGGATCAATGATGGAGAAACCACTTGAGAATCAGGAATGCTTAATGAATCACTCCTTACAATTCAAGTAAAGCATTATTTCCTCTTTCTCAAGAGTACATAAATAGTACTGTCTTATTTTTAATAAATTACTTTTTCAACTATTATATTCTATTAGTTATCTTTTTATCTAGTTCAAGTTTGTTCTAATGAATAAAGTCTCATCCTTCGCTGCAAGACCTATGAAGCCCCTGACCTCTCGGCTGACTATAGCTTCTTACAATCAGCCACTTTGTCAGGCTCTCCAATTATAGCACCTGCGAGTGCATCAAATGGGAGCACAACAACTGCTGAGGATAAAGATCATCAATTCAAGTTAATATTAGATAAAGTTAATGTTACTATACCAATCCACATGACTAGGGATTTGTTTCCAGATCTGTCAGCATAATTAAACAAAAAAATAAAGAATGACAAAGAATGCTGAAAGAATTTATAAAGAAAAATGAAGAAAATATTTTATAGAACCGTAAATTGGTTATAAAGTCATATTTCATCATACTAGAGAAGGCAAGTGCTAGAACTCAAAAAATGAAATGCAATCAGGACCTTTAAAAATCAGTGACAAGTTGGGAATGAAGACCCAATGAAAGGGACCATTTGAGATTATCACCAAGTTAGCAAGAGATTCCTATAAACTGAGAAACATTGCTGATGGACGTATAGTGAAGAGGGTCCATACTAAATACTTAAAGTATTGAATCTTGAAGAAAATATTGTAAGGTTCCTGCGGGATCGCTGAACCTACTAACAATAGGTTAGGTACTGGTGTGTTGGTCAATTACCTAGAGGGGACCGCTGAACTATGATATTTGTAAAGGCTTAAAAATAGACTCTGAACCATGATAGCTGGTTAAGTTCAAAAAACGATTCTCTGAACCAGAGTAGGGGGAAAAAGATGGACCTCTGAACTTACTTATAGTTTAATTCTTTTTGCAAAAAAGTGAAAAAATAACAAGAAATACATAAGATAAAAAAATCATAGAGAAAAAAATATAAAATAAAAAACTAAACATCATTCTTTAACTTGTCACCATCAAAATCATCTGGTGGTGATCCCTTATGTTATCAGTAGGACCAACTCAGGTTGAAACTGGGTCCTCTGTGAGTAGTCCTGAGAAACTAGAATGAACAAGCTTAGGGTGGTTAGCCTGGAAGGTAAAACTGCTTCCACCTTAGTGCAGGCTTTGAGTTCAAAACCTGTATTAGCTAGAAAAATTCTTGGTGTGGTATATTTGTCCCAAGGTGACCCACCTCAAATATTATACCTCAGTTAAATAAAACAGAATGAACAAGCTTATTATTAGGATCAGAACGGGTTGAAACTGGATCTGTCTGAAAGAGGCCCTAGGAAATGAATCCAGCCTAGGGGAAGTACAGGGACCAAGGAATCAGGGAAGCCACCCAAGAATATCCTTTAAATAGTGAAGTGTCATATAAGCCCTACCTGGGGTAATACAGGCTTTCCAGAATGTATTGTTGGTATGAATAAATGAAAATAGTCTGGCACGGCATAGAGCTGTGGAAACTGCGTTTTGAGGATTCAGCAGTGAGGAGTAAAGTAGGAAGAGCTATTACCAAGCATGGCATGAGATGTATCAAGTGCGGGGAAGGCTGCAATCCACTGAATTTTATTCAATAACTAGCGGAGTTACCCTTGCTTCGCTACAGTGTCTATAGAATTTCAGGTGATTCGAATTGATTAATTTAGATTTTATATATAGTTAAGCAATAACTACTTGGCTAAATCTAATTGCTCAATCGAAGCAACCAAAAAGACCAACCACTCAGCTAAAACTAACTGAACTTATCAAATCAACCAATAACTAATCACCTCCAAAGCTAAACTGTATCCTATCGATTCGACCAAAAACCATCAACCACTCAGCCAAATAAAATAAACTTATCAAATCAATCAGATTCTAAATTATTTTAGCTTTTATATTGGTAGATAGCTATCAATAAGTTCAGAAACCATTAAACCTATTAAAAATTCCAACCTCCAACCACTTAGCTAAAATCAATTAAGTCTGCCAAATTAATTAAACCATCAATCTCTTATCTGAAACTATTGAGCCTATCGAATCAACCAAAAGATAAACCACCACTCAGCAAAAACCATTTATTGAACTTACAAAACAGCCAAAAACTACCAACTAAATATCAAAGCCTATGAAACTATTGAATTAAATGAATATGAAAATACACAGCCAAATTGCTATATAATTACCATTAGAAATATACGTTCTAGATCTTATATAGAACTGATGTTTAAATTTATATGATTATATTAAACAATTACATATTAGTATTCCGTTCCCAAACTTTATAGAATACTTGTGCCAAGTTTGGTGATTTTTGGTTATTTGCTCGAGATAATGCATCTATATAAACAAATTAACATACTGATTCTTTTGTAAATAAAATTTAAGATTAATTGTTGTTGATACCCAGTTTACACAGATTTGTTTGTGGGCTTAAAGTTCATCTGATAATCTTATATTTTTTATATTTATAGATGGTTATCGATAAAATTAAGTAATCAAATTATACTGAATCAATATAAATTTACCAACCATTCAGCCATACCCAATTAAACCTATCGAATTAACTAAACCACTAAACCACTTAGCTAAAACCATTAGATTAAAAATCAACCAATCACCAACCGCTTCGTAAACCAAAACTAAATGTATCGAAACAACCAAAATCACAACTACTTAACAAAACCAATCAACTTTATTAAATCAACCAATCACTAACTTTATTTAAACCGTTAAGCTTATTAATCAATACAAACCCACCAACCGCTCGACAAAACCATTTAACTACCGAATCAACCGAGTATCAAACTTCTTGGCCGTAACAATATACCGATTTCCATTAAAAACATAAAACTTTCACTTGTTACATATAAAACTTTTTATTTTACTATGAAAATTAAAAATCAGGCTTCAAGGTGCACACGGACCCCCTCCCGTCCACCTATAGCTAAATTTTCAGAGCTCTACATGCTCTTTTTTGGCTGGGCATCGCGCACACACACATACACATTTGCTTTTATATATATAGATTACGCCAGGATTCGAACAACTGACCTTTTATAGAGTTGAATTTTAGAGCCAAAAGCTGAGACGATTATGCTAGAGGAGGTATTTTTAAAATCAATTGGACTTTTGATTCAAAGTTTTGATTTAGATAAACTTGTTAAATACCCGAATGACCACTAACCATTTAAAAAACCGTTTAAAATATCAAATCAAATGAATATCAAACTGCTCAGCTGTAACAATATAGCAAATACTATTGAAGTATATATAGGATTTTCACTTGTTACATATAAAACTTTTTATTTTACTATTAAAATAATATTTTTTAAAATTTATTCTGCTATTCGGAGCGGAGACAAATCCAACAGAGCAAAGATCATAAAAATCGGTCCAGCCGTTCTTGAGTTATAAATGGTGTAACTAACACGACTTTGTTTATATATAGATGATGGCCAAAGTATGACCATGGGCCAAGGCGGCATCCATACCCAAAAGTTCTTCCTTTTGCTGGATAATTTGGTCAATTGTGGGGATAAGTTGGGATTTTTATTATGACCACTATATTCTTCCTGATCAGTTTATATCATATCTGCTTATCCACTAGGGGACATGTCCTGCTACTGGATGTGAGAGTTATCATTCCATATGATAATATTGTTTGGCAAATTAGCCTTAACAAACATTAAGTTATCCACCAGGTTTTTATCTGACAAATCACTAATGTTTCACTAAGTCTAATTTGCCAAACAATGGCTATCATATGGAATGATAACTCTCACATCCATTAGTGGGATTCGTCCCCTAGTGGATAAGCAGATATAATATAACTGATCAGGCGGGATAATATGGTCATAATAAAAATCCCAACAGGAAACATGACTATTTAAAGTAAAGTGCATACCATATGAAAAAGGGAAAATGATGATGTCTAGGATTAAGGCTAGACATTTTCACTTGGTGACACTATAAACCTTTACAGCTTTAGGAGAACGTTTTATCAAATTTGAGCAATTGGGTGATCCTATTTAATTTTCATCTGATGAGGTAAAATTGCGTTAACTGCAACATCTATTGCATTTGTGAACAGAAGATAAGTCTTGTTGAATTTGAGTTGTATTAGCATGAGCGTTTTGGTTAGTACTAGTTATATAGCGTCATAGGACTGTTGTTGCACTAACTCCCACCAGAAAGGAACATTTTTTAACAATTGGACTAAAGGCTCAGCAAGCTCAACAAAATGGAGGATGAACTGGCGGTAGTACACTACCATCACCAAAAATCCTGGATGTCTCCTAAACTATCTGGCGGGGACATCTTGTGTATGGCTATTACTTATTCAGAAAGGGTAGAATCCCATCCCTTTTCACTTTATGACCTAATGAATCCAACTCAATTTTTAATTAAACACATTTGGAAGGTTTTAATTTAGAAGAGGCTTTACTTAATTGTTTAAAAACTTACTGTAAATGTTCAAGGTGAGACTAAAGGTCTTTTAGAAGATACTGAATATGTTTATATATATCATGATTCAAGATTTCTTTAAGTCACCAAGGATGCCATCAATGACTTGGTGGAAAGTAATAGGGCGTTGTGTAGCCCCTGCAAATTTGTGCGGATTTTAACAATCTCTCATTAGCTATCAGTGCACACTTAGATCACTCTTCAGGGACAAGTTTATCTGCCAGTACCCGCTGCTCAGATACATTTCTAAAAAGAACTGCAAACTGGATAGCATCCTGAAAGAATCATTGATTCTAGGTAAATTGTAGCTATCTTTTCTGGTAATAAAATTTAATCTGCAATAATCCATCACCACTCTATCTGTTTTATCTTTTTTTTAATAAAAGTATGGGTGAGACCCATGGGCTTTGTGAATAATTTAGTAATCTACCATCAAGGGTCTGCTTTAAATCCATTGCTACTTGTACTTCTTCCACCTTTACCTTCCAATAAGGTTTATTTTGTATTGGTAAGGCTTCACCAATGTCTACTCCAAGGGTCGCCCCATTCATCTTCCAAATTGTATGGCTTATAGGAGAAGATGTCAGAATATTGAGCTAGTATTTTCCTACACCTCTCATTGGGAGA
The DNA here is from genome assembly GCA_022478985.1 of Massospora cicadina. Taxonomy (NCBI): domain Eukaryota; kingdom Fungi; phylum Entomophthoromycota; class Entomophthoromycetes; order Entomophthorales; family Entomophthoraceae; genus Massospora; species Massospora cicadina. Next base: position 116,031 of record JAKSZP010006606.1, on the reverse strand, counting down.
CAATAAAATAGGTTCCAATGTTATGTTTAACATTGGCTATAATGAGAGGCTTATCAAGCTCAAAATTTTGTAATGTACCAAATTTTTTGAACACTAAGCACTTCTTCTCTGGCAACAATTGGTATATGCTATGTGATCTCTTTTTTCTATAACGCGTTGCTGAGGAATTATATCAAAATAGGATTAGAATGGTTCCCAAATAAGCTGGGTCCTATATGCCTGGGAATGGAAATACTTCTTTGATGGACGGATTCTCTACTAAATATATCTCCAAAGTATTCACTGACAGAATGTGTATCAGAATTTGAGCATTGACAATGCCTTGCACCTAGTCAGTAATTACTGTTTGATAAGAAACATATATAGGAATCCTTATTGTGTGTTGGTGGTCATATGAGGCATCTTTACTTAAGGGCATACAATGTGATATACCATCTAGTAAGTGGCACGTTAATCCTTTATGAGGCATATTCTATTCTTTGTTGTTTCCTTTTATTAGCGGGAGTTTGAAAAATTAGAGGCATGTGGTACTACAGTAGAAACAGATTAGACTTAGATAATTGATAATCCCTGAGTGTTTACATAGAAACTATATCCCAAGTAAGCATTCATAACTCAATTCTATATAACCACAGCGAGTCAGATAGTGGAAGTTACCCAAAATATATGGGCAGGACTGAATATGCACCAAGTGACTAAGTGAGAGTGTGGGCCCAGCTGTCCTATAATCAACAAAAATTTGAGGATCCAATGCAAATTTAACAAAATATCAAATTAGAAGAAATACTTATACAGGAGAGCCAGCATCAACAATTTTAAAGACTTTTAAATAAAACTCAAACCTTCACTTTGGTAACAGAATTTCAAATCAGTTATTGCAAGGTAAAAAATAAGTGGTTTGAAGACAGGAGCAAGAGGAATTTAAATCATTATTTAATTTTGACAGTCATTACATCATAATCATTTGTTGTATGAGCATCTAATATAGTAACCTAGGAAGTAGATGGTTGAGGCATAATCTGGTTTTCAACATGAGGAGTCCCTCCATTCATGTTAAAAGGGGTTCTCTCTACACCTGAATTTTCTTATAACATTCCTCAGATACATGACAATGTCCTTATAATAAGTGCAAGGTAGGTTCATATTACTTACCCTTTCATTTTCACAAGTATGAAATAGGGCATATTTTGGAAAAAAGCTCAGATTTGTCGCTTTCTGGAGTAAGTTGGAAAAGATCTCAACAAAAACCTCTTTAATGTCAGTATGCCTGTAAAATGACCTTCATTGCCATTATTTAAAGCAGCAAATCTGTGCGAGAAGACATAGTAGACGTAAAGGCAGTTATTGTGTCATCCAATGAAATATGGTTGTCAGACAATCAGTAGTTTGACTAGGTATTAAGAATGTCTTAATGTTGACTCCTTCAACTTTTTAATATAAAATCAGGCTAGTTCACAGTGGAATCTCTAATAATCAGAGTAATGGTTCTACTCCCATTTTATAGACTTGAAGGGGGTCCAGAGGAGTCAAAACATTATATCCTCCAAGCCACTTAGAAACTTCAGTGTATGCCCAAACCACTCCTATGTGCAAGATGGCAAATTGGTGGAATTATATTAAAATGCTCCCCACGGGTATGTTATTCCAGGTTTTGACCCCATCTACAATCTAAGCTCTACCATATGATATGGCTTTCCAGAGAGGCGATAGGTAAATCATCATTTAATCAAATTGGGAAGCCACCTCGCCTATTCTGAATTCTATTGCATTACTCTACTAAGCTTCAAATTAGTTTAAATACTAAGCGAGATCAATGTAATGAGGTTTCTTCTTCCCATATCCCTTAGTTTAACTTTAATAAAATCTAATAAAATCTAACACTTTATTTAAATTTAAATTTTATTTGAGGTGGGCTGATCTGGGGATGATACCGCACCGATTAGGGAAGTGAAGAAAATGGGAAAGGAGGATAAAACCTGGAAAACCTCCATGCGCGGCGTATGATAGGCCAGGAACTCCATGGACTGCCTTTGCTATTCGCTATCTCAGTTCAGGGCATTGGTGCGCAAAACCAACATAGTCAAAATTGTCCCCTACCCAAAGTCCATTACCAGGATTGAACTCGGGAGGCAGTGGTAGAGGGTCCATACTCTACCACTGGGGTATCCTCCCTTTAAAATCTAACACTTTATTATTGTTAAAGTTTTTGTATCTAATCTAAGTGGTATAAAGATTCCCTTCACAATTGTTTCAGCAGCTGAGAGTTAAAAACTCCTGACATTGCTGTATTGTAAGAATTCTGTGCTAAATAGCACCAATGAGCTTTTCAAAAGGCCAGAGTTCCAACAAGTGGTGCTCACTACAAAGGGACATGTACAACACAATTTTATATTAAAAAAGGAGGGGGTTCAAGTAAGTACCCTTCTCCCTTCCACTAAAAATAAAACAAGGAAAGTTGCTCTTGAGCTGCAACTAGCTAGCGCGCTGTCCCATCTTAAACTTGAACAGCGCCCCCTTCTACTATGAATAAGGCCATCTCTGATGTGCCTTTTTACCCCTTTTTAAAGACAAATTTACCACTGGGGAGGGTATCATTGCCTCATTTGTATATGTCTATGAATTTTTCATGGAAGGCGCGACTAGCCAGCAAAATATCAAGCACATCCTCCCTCTCCAGAGTCACATGGCCCAAGAGGTGATGATCCCTTATTTGGACACTCTGAATACCTGGGCAGAGATTAAGGACGCGCTGATTGATGAATTTGGCTCAAAGCAGAGTTTAAGCAGGGAAAAACAGGCCTTTATGCGCCTCAGCATGCATGAATGAGAACAGATCACTGCCTTTGCTAATCTGTTCTACCTAGATGCTCAATCATTGCTAAGAACTCATATATTCAACCTTGATGATGCTATCACTGCCATGCTAACTGGGTTAGCTTCTCACCCTTCTTTAGCCAAGCATATGATCTCTGTGAAACGCAACTTCCGGACTGTCAGAAACATAAAAGAGACTCTATTAGATGTTGTAGATTTTCATAGTGTTGAGACTACTTCAGAAGTTGTGGTGAAACCCAAGCTTTAGCCATTGTCAATCTTTGACCAATAGGCCAGCAGATGGAGGCTCCGGTGACCCCCACAGGCCCTCCTGTGCCTGTTCACCCCTTTAAACCTGCCCCTTCAATGCGACTCAAAACAGCATAAACTTAATCTTGTAGGTCTGAGACTCCCAAACCAGCCAGCCAAGTGCTCTCACACAAGACCATTGAAGCTTCAGTGCCTTCTCCCCCAACCAATCTGGTAGTTGCGCGCCCTAATGGTAACTCTTGCAATATGGAAGGGCCATTGTAAAAGCAAATGGTGGGAAGATAGCCACCCCACCTGAAGTGCTTAATCCTAACTCACCTCCTATCTCTCCTTAGGCTTTCATAGACAAAACATTGGATGGCAAATCTGAAGGGGGTTATGAAGATGTGAGGCACTATGTCCTCGGAGCCCCAGCTGAAGTAGAAATACCAGACTGGCTTAACCCTGAAGTAGTAGATAAGGCCATGATACACAATGACACCTATCTGAGCCAAGTTCTGGGGTTCCACATGGTTATTGACACTGCTAGTGATGCTGACCAGCTCATAACTTTGATGATCCGCCCTGTCTCACATGTTCATACTCTTCAATTAATTAAATATAGGTACCCTGAGACCACCAAAAAACTTGTATCTACTTTCCGTCATAAGGAGGGTTTAGCTCATTCCCTATTTTTGATGGGGCAATACCCCAGGTGGAAGTAGTTTTTAATAAGGTGCGGGTCATGGCCACCCTGGACACTGGCTCCCCCAAACAATGTAATTTCTTCTAAACTCAATAGGAAGATCAAATTGGCAGCTGACCTGGACTACTCCCAGGAGTATGGGAGAGCGGGTCTGCCAGCACTTGTGCTATTGGGGCCTACTCCTCCTTACCCCTCCAAATTGGAAAGCTTATCTTGTCAGCCCCTGCTGTGGCTTTGGAGAGCAACTATTATGATATGCTTATTGACAACCAGTCCCTCGTCAAGTACAATGGAACTATCAACCTAAAAAAGATTAACTCTCTCTGCTTATAACGCTCAAAAACGTCCCAGTTTTTTATCGTCATCTTGTTGTGGCAGATCAATTCAACGCCAAATGATTGACTGATATGTAGTTTTCTTCTTGAATGTGTTTTGACTCATCATATTCACCAATTCAACCTTAAATCTAGGGGATTTTGAAAACAAAAAAAGACAACACAGGTAAGCAAGGATTAACCCCAGAATTAGCCCTGATCTCTTTATTTACAAAATAAACATGCGGAAAAATTTAATCCCAATATTATAATGGCACCGAAAACCACACATAGAGAGATAAAAACAAGATATATTGGGGGACCAAAGTCCTGAAAACCAAAATTTTTTGTTATGGATACAAAAAACTAGGTTTGCTGTGGGATACCATATAAGACAAGGAAAGGGCGGCCCCATGGCCTTTAGAGAGACCCACGAGAAGGTGGGAAACGAGAAAGAGATCTGAACTGAGTTCAGAATAACGTGGGACTGAACTTTTAAGGTCACCTTCCAGGGAGCTCCTCCCACATTATTCTTTAGGACCCTAAGAGCATAAAGAATGGCTCTGAAGAGACACAGCCCAGCGCTGAGCCCTGCATAAGCAGCAAATCTTCAAAAAAGCATTTTGATTTGAGATTTGGAAATCTTAATCTAAAGTTGAAATGTAAAAATTAGTTCGCCCTGACCGTTACAATGCTCAACTATGAGGTGCAACTGGTTCTAACCAATAAAGAGCCTCTCAAAAAAGTACTACTGCTTGGTTGAATACCCTACTTCTGCACTATCATTGCACCACACCACATTTGAGGCCATACAAAACTGCTGCCAGAATCTGTGGACGCCGCAGAAGGCATCCCTCTTTACAACTCAGAGGAGATGGCAATTAGGTCTGGGGAGCAACGGGTTGTTGGCACCAAGGTTACTTTAAAAATTCCCCCAGAACTGTTTATTTCACCTAACAAATATTGACAGAGTAAGTCATTTAGAACCCCAGGTACTACCTGGAATTTTAGATTCTGCCTACCAGCGACCTATTAATATTTTTCTGGGAAACCTCACCAAGAAGGACATAATTTTGAAAAAACACCAGGAGAAAAGAAAAGGCTTGCTCATTCCCTTTGATGAGTCCATGAAAGTTCACTGCATTGGGTCAATGTTAGGTATGGTCTACCCACTGACAAATTGTTGTGTGCTTTGCCCGATGTTCATATCTCAGTTGAACTTTTCTCAGATGAGATTGAAGAAGTGCACTCCTTTATTTGATGCCTATAGTGATATCTTCTCAAAAGTTTGATAATTATTATGGGCACATGAAGGATTGGAGCCACACAATTGATGTTGATGATGCCAGTCCCATTAGATCTAAACCCTACCACAAGTCAAAGATCAAAGAGCAACAAATGAGGATAGAGCTTAAGCAATTGCTAGATGCTGGGTTACTAGTACCTTCTCAAAGCCCTTGGCGTCTCCATTGCTACTCATTAAAAAGAAAAAAATGGAGGTCATCAGGTAGTTAAGGACTACCATAAACTGAACTACTTCACCCAAAAAGACACTTATCCCATACCTCGCATTGACCTTGACCTTGCCCAATTCTCTGGCTTCAAAATCTTCTCTGCCATGGATTTGGCTAGAGGATACTGGAAGATGGACCTCTCACCTCAAGATCAAGAGAAATTTGCTCTTATCTGTATTAAAAACCTATTCCATCCTACCTGGTTATACCAAGGGTTGTGCAATGCACCTGCCTCATTCCAACGTGCAATAGATCATAACCTACAGGATCTAGAGATGAGTTGCATGATAGTCTATCTTGAGGATATCACGTACTTTTCTAAAACTTTCAATGTACATCTTGCTCATTTAAAAGAAGCTTTCTAACGCCTGAACGCCTCTAACATTAAGCTCAAGCCTTCAAAGTGCACTTTTTTTAGAAGAGGCTAGATTTCCTTATACATGCCATCTCACTATAGGGAATTCAACCCTTACAATACAAATTGGTAGCTATATTAAAATGCCTCTGCCCCAAAACTGAGAGATATCTAGGTCTTTCTTGGTATGATGGCATTTTACCATCAATTCATTCCCAAGTTCACTCAGCTCAGTGAGCCCCTCGTTCAGCTGTTGGCAAAAAACACTTTTTTATTTGGGTATGGAACAAAAAGCTGCGTTTGAAACTTTAAAAAGTTACTCCAACAACGCCTTATTCTTCGCCATTCTGATTATGGAAAACCTTTACTTCTGTTTACTGATGCTTCTGGCTATGCCGTCGGAGCTATCCTGGCACAATAGGATAAAAATGCGTGGATCATCCTTTGTCATGCTTTAGTAAAATGTCTAAGGCTGAACGCAACTACAGCGGCACAGAGAAGGAGTGTTTAGCTGTCTTATTAGCTGTAATACTACTGCCATTTCCTTTATAGAACCACCTTCACTGTGGTTACTGCCCACGTCTCCCTAAAATGGCCCCAAATTATGAAGGATCCTACTAGGCGACTGGCTCGTTGAGTCTTAAAACTCCAACACTATGATATGAAGGGCAAACACCAGGCTGGAACCCGTCATATTATTGAGTTGGGTTGACCCACTTACCTGTTCTGCATCTAGATAGTAGTGAAGCTGAAAGCTGCATGACCTCCTTATGGCCCCTGACGCTTGTGATGAGAAAGATGACCCCATCAAGAGAATGTTAGCCAGACACTCCCACAATACTAAGGTGAAGAGCGGGAAATTATACAAAAAGATAGGGGTCAGCTGACTGCCTTATCTTTGACCCTCTGAACGAGTAACTGCCATCACAGAGGCCTCTCTAGCATTAGGCATGGCAGCGTGAGGAAAATGTATGAGTGGCTCAAAGACTATTATTATTTATGAGGGCATCATAGAATCCATCATTGTAGTCCTGGATGCATGTTTAACCTGTAAAAAACAATCCTGACTCAAAACCAAATACCAATATTAACCTAATACCCCTCAGAAACCTTTTCAATGATCAGGTTAGATGTGGTAGGTTCTCTACCCCAGACCACCAGTGGGAATCATTACATACTGGTAGGTATTGATCACTTCACAAAATGGATTGAAGCAATGGCACTCTTCGCCTAAAATGCCAAAGCTACTACCACATTCCTCCATCAGTCAATCTTCACCCACCATGGTTGCCCTAAGGTACTCCTCTGTGACAATGGTAATAATTTCACCTCCAGAGTTATCAAAGTCTTTGCTACTTACATGGGGTCCAGCAACTCTTCTCAGCCCCCTATAATCTATCTACAAATGGTAAAGTAGAACGCGCCAATAGAACCTTGGTAGCCATCCTACGGAAACTGGCCACATCAGACCCTCTACACTGGGACAAGTTCTTGCCCAGTACCCTGATGGCATACAGAATAAGTTATCACTGGATCCATAAGATGTCTCCCTTCCATGATCTATATGATTGAGAACCTGAGGTACCTGCTCTTTTAGCTAAATATGTCTTTACCACAAGGACTGATGATCCTGACAAGGCCATGAGGGGGTGGCCCAGCATACCATTTTGAACTACAATCTGATGCTATAACTAACCTAGCAAAACTGTCATCAAAGAAGGTCAAGCTGCAAATGAGCTCAGACCCCCCTTACCATCTTTCAAAGTTCTGATTTAGTGTTGTATAACCACAACCAAATTACCCCCAGAAGTGAAAAGCTTGGGTCATCTGGGAAGGACCCTTTGTTGTCACCTACAAGAAAAGAGATAGGTATTCCATAAAATTTCTTTCTTTGGGGTAACTATCAACCAAGTACATGGACAGTTCCTATGGACCTATTCACCTCACATCCTTGAAGGGAGTAATGTTGTAAAACAGTAGTTTGACTAAGTAGTAAGAATGTCTTAATGTAGACTCCTTCAACTTTTTGATATAAAATCAGGCTAGTTCACAGTGGAATCACTAATAATCAGTGATATGGTTCTATTCCCCCTTTTATAGACCTGAATGGGGTACAGGGGATTAAAAAGTATTATATCTTCCAATCTCCACTTAGGAACTTCAGTGCTCTCCAAAACCACTCCTATGTGCAAGATGGCAAATTGGTGGAATTATATTAAAATGCTCCCCACGGGTACGTTATTCCAGGTTTTGAACCCCATCTACAATCTAAGCTCTACCATATGATACGGCTTTCCAGAGAGGCGATAGGTAAATCATCATTTAACCAAATTGGGAAGCCACCTCGCCTATTCTGAATTCTATTGCATCACTCTACTAAGCTTCAAATTAGTTTAAATACTAAGCGAGATCAATGTAATGAGGGTTCTTCTTCCCATATCCCCCAGTTTAACTTTAATAAAATCTAATAAAATCTAACACTTTATTATTGTTAAAGTTTTTGTATCTAATCTAAGTTTTATAAAGGTTCCCTTCACAGTTGTTTCAGCAGCTGAGAGTTAAAAACTCCCAACATTGCTGTATTGTAAGAATTTTGTGCTAAATAGCACTAGCGAGCTTAAAAAAGACTGGTTCCAACAATAGTCACAAGCCACCAGAGTCTGCACTTCATAGTAAACTAGTTTAAAACATGGGCATAAATTCTCCAATTTGGCTGTGGATACCCATAAAGGCCTGTTTCTTATAATATAATGTCTGGTACTCCCAATTTTTTTACAAGGCAAACTTGACTTAGTTTCAAGTTTGACTATTTTCAAGTGAGGAATCATGATCTCTTGGGCAAGCTGACTCAAGCAGGTCAGAAGATTTTTACTTTTTGTTAGTTAGTAGTCTCTTCTATGGCACTCTCATAAACATAGAAGGAAGCAATGTTACCTTGATTAGGAATGTACTTTTATTTAAAAGTAGGGAGATACCAAGTAGTGACAGGGGCAGATAAGACTTAATTTTTTGCAGCATAAAGTGCAGAAACTAAAGCCTTGGTATTGTTGTACTTATTATGCCATATTTGATCAAGCTGGGAATTAAAAAATTTACATCATTCTGAAAATCAACCCATTTACTTATTATCACATTAGAAGTATCCTTATTGCAAGCTGTTATTTAAGTTCTTGTAGTTCCAATTAATGTATCACTATAAGTTCTTTATGAGATAGTTGTTCAGCCTTGACGGCTTCAACCTTTTAGTAATTAGAACATGTTGCTCATGATTTGACTCAAGCTGATGCCATATAGTCGAGAAAACTGAAATAGTTGGCAAGCCATTCCGCTAGGCCTCAAAGGTTATATTAGGATAAAGTTGTTTCACAAAAAGGTATTTTCACAGCATTGTTCTACTATGATGATTTGAGTTTAGTTATGTGACCTGTCCTTGGATATCATTCAATCATAATTAGCAATTTTCAGCTTTGTGCGCTAATACATCTGGACAGGGAGGGCCCATTAAGTCTATGCTTACTTTTCAGATCAGTTGATCTAGAAGGATCAGAAGGTCCGCAATATCCTTGTGGATCATATATCTCATAGGGTTCTTGGGGCTCTTAAGGCCCTTGATATCTGGGGGACCTTTGGGCCACTAGGGCCTTGACTCCCAAGTTGTTCCTGATCTAATGATTCCTTAAACTGAACAAAGCATTATCCTATTGAGCTTTGAGGTTTGAATTCAATTAAGGAGAGAAAGATAAATAGTCATATATGAAGATGGGCTTCAGTCATAGTAGTGTCTACTTACATTGTAAAGTTGTTCTGTAGGTAAACAATGGCCCTTTCATCCAACTGGGCCAAATAGCAATGGACCTCATTGATCAGCCAATTTTTTTGAATATCACACTTTAATTCTCCTGAGAGTAAGAGGAAGTGTAATGATTAGAGTCATATTTGTAGGAATAGAATAAACTGGTATAGGTTTATTTGTCTCATCACGTCTTAATGATGTAACCCTCAAATTTGCATAAAATGATTTATAGTTGGGTGTACAGATTGTCAGACTTTTATTTGTCATAAAAGTCAACTTCAGTGCTGGTAAATAGGAGATTGGTATAAATCCCTAATAGTGGAAGGAGCATTAGAAGCTCTGACCCAACTAGACCGCCCTTCTGGTACAAATAAAACATCGAGTTGCTGCTGAACAATTGGGCCTAAGTTGGAGATTCTTATCTTGTATTTACTTTAATCATAAAGGGCACATCTCTACTATACTCAGCAATATTTTAAGAGCAGCTGGGTTAGGGACGACTATTTTAAGACAAGCATTGATTTTTTATCAGGTAGTATGATGAACCTTCCTATCTTGAGAGGTTTCTTGGTCAGAATTATTGTCCATATTTTTTTACATATTTACTCTCCTTTAGCAAATTGGAAGAATTGGAAAAGAGCTCCAGTATTTTTTGGTACTGCAACTAAGACAGGGCTGATTTTGCGTAGGATTCAAAGCTGCTTAAAGTTGGAAGTATCATCTTTAATAAAAAAATAGCAAGGGGGACAAAACAATGATTGAAACAATGTTTTATAAATAACCTCATATAATAAAAAACGAAAGTTATACCATTATTTATGAAAATTGATCCCTGCTTTATTTGAAGCTCTTGAATATTATGAGTCAGGTGGATATACATCTTTTGTGCTTTTTTAAAACAATGAACAGTATCTTCCATTGCTCCAGGGAGTGATAGAGATCAAGAAGACTTACTTTTGTCAATTTTTGACTTCTATATTTCCAAGGAAATCTATTTGAGCTTCTAAAAAACTGTCTTAGGCTCATTCTCCTTTTGCACTCTATTTTTGATTCATCACTCTTGAATAACTATCATTATCAGTTTAGTTGCCTGTTAGGAGTAAGATTCATCTTTAAAATTATTTGATTTGTCCTAAGGCACAATTGCAGCTAAAAGAATTGATGTATGAAAGAAAATGTGAGCTTTAAAGTATGTGCAGTTCCACGTGGAAAGCTCCATTATCCAACATTTGAGAAATAGGAAAAAGATCAGCATGTTTGTAAGCCACTTATAACTAAGCAAAACAAGCTGAAAATTTTGATATTGACCATAATAAAATCAAGTCCTAAGTAGTCCAAGGCTTCATGGCATTTTTTATCAGAAAATCGCTTGGTGTCATTAGTCTATTCAGTCAATAGTTGCAGAACTTGGTGATGCACCTTATGGATGTGCTTAGCATAGTTGTTCAATGCTGGGATATTGTTGAGTAGCTGAGGGCTAATGGATAATGCATTATTATAATCTAAATTGGCGTACATTGGTGATTGACCCATTAATTCTTGTAGGGAGTTATTTCACTAAAATTGGGCAAAAGGGAGGTCTGCTGACCAAATATCCTAGAGGCAGTAGCACAGCATACTATTTAATTCTCTAATGACTGGTTTTTACTTCTTATCTGGACACAGAATAGAGGGCAATATGCTTATGATCTGAATAGTTTGATCTTAAACATGTCACACAATGTTTCCCAAAATCATGAAGTAAAATGGGACCCCTATGACATATTACTTGATGGAGCGATCCAAAAATGAAAAGCACAGGAAAAAAGCAGCCACGCCACATTTTTGCCCATAGCGGTCATCAAGAAGGGGAAAATATGCATACTTTGTGAAGCTATGTAACATCACCATGACCACGTCAAAATCTGATACATTGAAAACCACTATGAAGTCCACAAAATTGAGTTCCATGTCCCTTAAGCTTTTTGAAATGAGTGGAGGAGATCATTCCGCACTATTTGGTCAGATTTAGAATGGGCACACATTAAACAACTTTCTATCCAATCATGGACATCCTTTATAAAGCCATTTCAATCATATCCGCGTTTAATCAAATTAAAGTATATTTTATGCCAGGGTGACTCATGGTTGAGGGATCATGATGTTCCCTTATGACACGGAAATGAAACGCCATAGTACCCATACCATGTTAAAAAATAAAACTACCCTATACTTTTTGGAATACCATCCAGAAGGGGCATTGCCGGCTTCATTTTGGTCAAGAGATCAAGACCATCAGGGTCAAAAGACTGTAATGGCAAAAAAACGTCAAGGAGAGAATTTTCAGCTTCATATAGATTAGGATAGTGCTGGATTATCAGTACTCTAGATTTTAATCTGATGTTAAATAGGAGGCATAATGCTGTAGATAAGAAGAACTTTTAAAGCATCCAGAAAAGCTAAGTATATAGAATGTATCCTTATTGAATTAGAGCTTTTAATATACATTGTTGGGTTGGCAACTTCGCCAAGGGATACTATTGAAGACTTTTGATCAAGATTTCCAAGCAATTCCAATTTACTTCTAAGTTAAGGTCTTCATTGTTCTCCTTCATCAATGACCTTATGACTGCATTGATAAGAGGCGCCTTTTGTGAGGTGTAGTGAGCCAAGAAGCCAACATGAAATGCATCTCCACTGGTTTCAGCTCACATAAAGAGCTTTCAAAACCTTTCTGATCCATTTCTTATAAAAGGTCCCAGATGTGAAGAGATCACTTGATAGCCACCTCATTAATGCTTGATTTGGATGTAGAATTTTGACTCATTTTCTATCTTGAATCCCAACAATGTTCCCCCAAAGATCCTGTTGGAAGGGTAATAGGGAGATAGGAAATGGCACGAACTTGGACAAACACTTCACCCTGATTGTCATCAGCAATGGGATACTTATAATTCACATTATATATAACGCAGTAGGGACCTGACTAAAGGACTTCAAGTTTATTCTGTCAGTCTCCTATTCAATGGTGATAGAACAGGACCAGATCCCCTGACTAAAAGTTCAGCAAGGTTGGCCTACTAAAATTAGAGCAGGATGTCTCCCTGGTTGTAATTGAGGTAATCCCTTGGGTAGTAAGGGCTTTAATTTGCATGATTTTTTCTGCTAAGTCCCTTTAAAGTTAGTTCAAGTTTTTACCACTTAAGAATCCAAAATGGGTTGAACACTGCTTAGAACAGGGGAGCACATTTGCATATGGCTATAAAGGGGGACATCTTAGCTATCCAATGATAGTTTATATGATAAGGCAACATGGCGCTGAGTCAATAGTGGCGTCAGCACCTCTGATCAGAGGTGATAATCTTTTCATAAGATAGAAATAAGGTAATGCTAGCACGTTCTACTTCTCCATAGGTAGATGGACATATGGGGCATTAATGTTCTGATTAGTGCTTTATGGTAAGGTTAGCTCTTGGACTATCTGGGAGTGAAATTTGAAACCATTGTCAAAAATAAAATCTGAGGGCATCTATGCTTATTAAAAATGGATTATAAGAAACAAAGCTATAGCTTTGGCAGGTGCATCTGGCACAGAGATCGCCTCTAGCATCTGGTCAAATTGTTTATGATAAAAGGATACTTATGCCCATACTGGATTGTAGAAATTTGGGCCAATCCTATCAATAGTGACAAATTTGAAGAAACTTTCAGCTTTTTCACAATGAGAAAGCTAGATAATAATTTTTTTGGTTGCCCAGAGCAATAAAATATAAATCTTTATATTTCTTCAGGATGGAACTGAAGAGCTGGATGGTTGTAGAGAGACGATGGATATGCAGTTTCACTTCTGAAGGTATAATATGCTGGTAACTATCCAAAGTTACAATAATATTATCATACCTATGTAAAGGGGCAAAAGAAACTTTAAATTTATTATGAGAAGATATCAATACACTTAATAGTTAAAGTTCTCAATATTTATAGGACTGGTAAGTGTACTTTTTTAGATAAAGCGTCTAGATTCTGCTCATTAACGATATTTAATCCTCATAGATTAAGATGTGCACAAGCCATGGTCATCTCTTTTTAGCAGCTTCTGGTTATCATCTTCCCATTGTTTTAGCCTTTGGGATTGCAAATTTGAATACTAAAACAGAGTTGCATCAGGTGACGATCTCTGAGCCCTTTTTATCAATCCTTTCCCATATAAAAGCAGTGGCATTTTAATCAACTAGACAACCAATTCCTGATGGCTAGATTTTTGAGGGTAACGTTTGATATTTATTGTTTCAGTTTCTAGTATTATCTGGTCTATTCTTCAGCACAAACGCCAACATCATCCCAACAATATATTTTAATAATGGTGACATTGGGGTTCAAGAACCTAGCATTTACATGATTATTTTCCATACCCTGGATGACATTGGTGATGGAATATTCAAAACCATATTTATAGTATGCAATAAGGCCCAAATCAAGGGGTTCAATTTGTTAGGTCACCCCAAGGGCATGATGGTAGAACAGTATGAAATATACAATTCAAATTTGGGAAGAGTTGTGTCAGACAGCTGACGTGCCAAGGAAAGACTTGGCTTCCATCTAGGGTACTCCAAAACCCACAACAACATCCATAGTCTGCACGGCAGCGCTGTTCTGATTATTCTAGTATAAGATCTGCAAGGCGATAAATGCGGGAAATATTGGTCAATGAACATCATTCCCATAACGAACACCAGGTTGAGCACTGGTAATGATGTTGACCAGGCTTCGACATCAAAGGCTGAATGGTTGGTTTGGTAGGGAAGACAGTTCCGTCCATCCAGTTTCCATTTAGACTGAATTTTCAACTCATCTGGATGTGAACATTATAGCAGGGAGTAACAATTGTCCCTCAGTTTTGATCTCAACAGTTCTCCCCATGGGTGTACCCATTAAATTATTGTTTCCATTTTCTTCATAAATTTTGATACATTGGATTTAATTTATTAGTCATTATGCTCTGGTTGATAATTTAAATGCGTATTTTCTTGGTCAAATGGGGTTTGCAATACTTCTAGGGACTTATTCCAAAGGTTTCTTTGCCGATGGAGCCTAATGCTGTAATCACCAATGAGATGGCCCTGACAATTACTGATACTAATGAGTGGGGGTATCCATTGGCTGAGGTGGTTCTTTCAGGGGCGACAAGAATATTTAGAAAAATTAAAGAATTTTTAAAGTATTTAGTGGTGGGATTAGTGATTTATTAATAATATTATGAAAATAGCCCAGCGCTCTTCCATTAGCAGAGCGCTGGGTTTTTATATCTCAAAAGAATTGAGGAGCGAAAATAGGAAAAGATTTCTGATACAGGACGCAAAAAACTTTAGAGCATTGTGACTGTTAAAATTTATAGGTTCTTAATTGTTCTTGGCTGATAACCCCTAAATTAATTAACTGCACAGGTTTGTTGTTGTGTAATTCTCTACATTGTCTGATAGTAAGATGTATTCATTTGATAATAGTATGGAGACTATTATCCATAGTTGAATAAAGTACTAGTATTAGTCCAACGCATGACAAGTATTTCCTCTCAAAATACTCAGGATGTCCTCAATAGGGATTCATTCCCTTATACCGCCTAACTTGATCCACGTCCAGATCCTCATTTATGACTTCTCTCTGGTAACACACAGTTGGCAGAAACTCCCAATTCAGTTCAGCTTCTCTTCTCTGGATCCACGCTCAGATCCTTACATTTTATGCTAAAGAGTCTCCCAATTAAAGCACACAGTAAAAATTTCTTTGAGAAAGATTAGAATTAAAAATGGATTCTAGTAAAGTATATCTTATTGTACTCTGATAATTAGTGTTTTCTGTCTAAGTGTATTTTATTAGTGAATTCTTAGGGGAATTTATAGTGGATATTTGGCGCCCAACCCTTAGTTGGCATCTCCTCGATGAAATGGCAGCCATTGCCATTGAATTATCCATCCTCATCTCATCAGCGATGGTCTTCCTCATCCTGGCTAGGATTCCAACATTGGACATCCTCAATACCTAAAATGGTGAGAATCAGAAAACGTGACTCTAACGTTTTCCTCTTAATCCCATTGAACCAACCATATTTGGCAAGCGACCTGCTTAGGAATGCGGACTTGTTACCCATCAAAGCAGGTTGTGAATCAACTTATTGATTTGCTAGTTGCAGGTGGCATCACTCACCTCAAAACTTGATCCTTAAATTTCCAATCAGTTGGTGATGAAACCTGATCAATCCCAATTGTACACATGATAGTTAATCATTGATCAACTATCAGATGCCCCTATTTCATTGGAAACTCTGCCCAACAAGATCTTAAGCATTTATCCAGGTTGATCCCTGATGGATCTGACCCAGGTGAATAACCTAAAATCCCCCAAACATTGTTACCCCAAAATCAGGGTCAACTAATATCCAATTCAATTCACTATTGTCAAGCAAGCAGCATGTAAGAATTAGACTGGCCTGCTAGCCCAGGTGCCAGAGCGCCTAAACGGCAAAACAGAATGCCAAAGGAACTGATGCTGGTACAATGGATATGAAACTGGAAAGGAGCTTTACCAAAAACTGCCAGTGAGCCAGAATCTCATACAGGCACAAAATAGAATACCAGACAAACATGGCCGTTAACCCCAAGGGGTATGAGAGTGTTGGTGGAAAAGGCGGTTTAATTCTTAACATATAAAAACTAAATTTTGGAAAGTTTTTTTAATGGAAAATTTAAGAAAGTAAAATTGACCAACAATTTTCTCAGTGCGATGTGACTGATTAAATAGCGGTCAATTGGAGATGAAACAAGATGGGATCTGGTCCCTCAAGTTTGACCTAACCAGCGAATTATTTGGGAATGGAGGCAGATAAGTTCACTGGGAACCAACATCAAAAAATTTGGCAGAAGGCTGTGTTGCTGTCAGTTCAACCTCAAATGGCCAAACTGAGACTCAACTGCATTTCTTATGGTTGGCGCGATGGCGTCTAGCCTGACGAGCATTGGGAATCCCCCAAGGCCACCCCATGTAGGGGCGGTCCCAATTGGGTGAGAATGGATTCAGGATGCCCAACCTGCCCATGCCTGGTCACTGAGCTGTTCGTTTGATTAAAAGTGTTGCATCGGCTGCAACACCTGACTGGCTGGAATGGAGCTTTAAACTATTGCCGATGGTGTCTGATGCTGCTACCTGTGCATCAGGGATCATCCACAACAATTTTGGGAGGGGGTTAATTTTGATGATTGAGGTGTTGACCAAATCAAAACCATTGGCGATTCTGGCCAATGAGTCAATCTTCATTCCTTTTTGACTATGTGGATCCTGACCATTTGGGCTTGTTTCCACATGTTTTCAGACTGATTGATTTCATTTTAGCAATTTCAGTGCGAATTTCCCTGAGCAGGTGTCAAGTTCAGGAGAGGAGAATGTGGTCACCAGGGGGAACCTGAAGAGGGAGGGCTGTTACCCAGCGCTCATCTACCATGTGGGCGAGATTACCTTGGGTGATGAGAGAGACCGCCACCCTCTTTGGAGCCTTTTTGTTTTGAAATGGGAAGAGAGCACGGTTGACACACAGGGGACGTTCCCCTGGACTTACATTACCCTTTCCTTTTTCCAAAGGGAGGGCGCCACCACCGGGAAACTGCATGAGGGCCACATTCTTGTGCGCCATGGGTAGCTTAACCGCCATTACTGTTGTGACCTTTTGGGGAGGATGGGGGGCGTTGGGGTGGAATTTGTGAAGTTCCTCAACCAGCTCTATGCAGTTAGTGCAATTGTGAGCCTTAACCCAACTGTTCTCATAAGCTGGATACCCTTTCCAGGCCATGAGATACTGGACTGACTGCTGGGATTTGCGGGATGCAAAGATGTTTTCCACCTCGGCTTCTTCTGCATCCTTGATCACAATAGGTTCAGGTTCAGCAGGGATGATCCCCTTGAACGGGGACAACAGGGACACATGGAAGATGGGATGCTTTTTCCAATGAGCTGGCAGCTTCAACCAAAAAGCCACATTGCCTAAGTCTTCCTCCACCAGGTGAGGAACCAAATGTTTGCTTGCAAACTTCCAGGAGGGTACCAGCATCTGCAGGTGGCGAGTGTCCAACATGACGAGAACCCACCATGCTATCTGACTGGGAATCTCTTTGCAATCTGCGAACTGTTTATAATCATTGATAGCTTTTGTGAGGTGCTGCTGTACTAAGGACTGGGTCGACTGGATATGCTCAACGTGATCTGCAGCTGCAGGAACCTCTGGATGTATACAAGAGCCAACCAAAAAAGAGGGGCTATAACCTAGCGTTGATTCATAGGGAGAAAACCCTGTAGAGGCATGAGTACCATTGTTATAAGCAAACTGGGCGTTAGGGAGGTCATTGGCTCAAGTATCCTGGGTAGAAGAAGCGTAACAGCGCAAATAATGCTCCAAAATTTGGTTAACCCGCTCAGTTTTCCCGTCGGACTGTGGGTGGTAAGCAGTGGAACAACAGGGGGTGATTTTTAGGATAAATAATAGCTCATTTCAAAAACGCGCTGTAAATTGGGGTCCACAGTCACTGATGATCTCCTGTGGGAGACCAAACACTGTGAAAACATGGTGTACAAAGAGCTGAGCGGTCTCTTCAGATGTGATTGCAGAATTACAGGGAATAAAATGGGAAAATTTTGTAAAGCGATCAATCACTACCATCACTGCCATGAACCCATTAAAACAGGGCAGTTTGACAATAAAGTCCACAGACACTGACGTCAATGGACCCTCCGCCTGTTGTAATGGGTGTAGGAAGCCCTTCCTTCCTGACCGGTCTGACTTTTCCTAAGCACAGGTAACACAATTGGCGATCCAAATTGGAACTTCCTTCATCAAGACCACCCAGTTATAGCTCACTTTATCAGTTTGATGCATTTTTTGTTTTCTGGATGGCCAATCGTGGGAGGGTCATGATGCGCATGAAATACCTTGGCTCAGAAAAGAGGGGGAACCCAAAATCTCGACCTAAAACAGATGAGTCCCTCCACCAAGGAGTACAGAGAGTGTTTATGATTTTGAAGGGTCAATTGCTCAAATAACTCCACCCCTTTGGGGAAGGCCTTTTGACCAGCTAAGACCTGAGCCACAAGCGGGGCATTGGGGGTGAGGGCGGTGGAAGAAACGATGAGGGGAACAATTGTAAAACTTTGGGCAGCGGGAATAATGGTAAAAAGATCCACTTCTTTTGAATCTGTGGGACAATGGGCGGGGTTTTGAATGAGGAAAACGGGAAGTATGTTAAGCGCACCTTTTACAAATTCATATTTGAAATTGAAACTGCACTAGTCCTGATAAGTTCATGCTTGCCAGTGTGCCAATTTCTGGGGTTTACAAAAGTACAAGAGATCCTGGTGATCCGTGCGGACTGTTAACTCATGTGAAGCACCCTGTAACAGGTATCTCCAATGAGTTAATGCCCATGCTATGGCTGCCAACTCATTTGTCATAGATAGCCCAAGACTGATCTGTAGAGGTGAACTTTTGGGAAAAATAGGCGACCAGATGTTCCAAGACATCGTGCTCTTGGAGCAACACCGCTCCCACTGCTACTGAGGAGGCATCACATGCAACAATATATGGCTTGGCGGGATCCACGTGTTTCAGAATGGGAGGGGATATAAAAACCTCTTTGATCGATTCAAATGCCTGTTGGCATTCAAGCGTCCAGCAAAATGGTACATTATTTCTGGTAAGGGGGTGGAGTGGAGCAGCAAGCTGGGAAAGTGCCGGGGAAATTTTTTGTAAAAAAATGAAGGCTCCCTAGAAGCTTCATAATTGTTTCTGGGTTGTTGGAGTTGACCATTCTAAGATAGCGTCTAACTTATCAGGAGGAATCGCGTAGCCATCTTTAAGGATGAGGTTCCCAAGAAAGGTAACTTCCTCCTTTTAGAACTCACAATTGGAAGGCTTAATGAGCAATCCTGCCTTATGCAAGGCGGCCACAGCTGCTTCCAAGTCAATAGCATGTTGTTTGGAAGTCAGAGAGTGAACCAGAATTTTGTCAATATATGCGACTGCACAAGTGAACTGGAGGTCACCCAGTACATTGTCAATCATACGTTGAAATGTAGTGGGAGCATTCTTCAGCCCAAAGGGCATTACGCGGAATTGGAAAATGCCTCACTTCATCCAGATCGCTGTTAACCATTTTTTCCCTTTCATTACCCAAATCTGGTTAAAAGCGTTGACGAGATCCATCTTGGAAAACACCCAAGATTCGGCAATTGCTTGGCTTATCATCTGCTCTAAAGTCAGGGGGTAGGGATTGGAAATGTGACTTTATTTAAGTGTCCATAGTTCACGCAGGGGCGGAGGGAACCATCAGCTTTTTTAGCAAAGATGGTGGGAGATGCGACTGGTAATGTCTCCTTATACAACCACCCTTTTCTCAACATATCATCCAACCAAGTGTTGAGCGCAGCCTCCTCCTCTGCTGTGTGGGGATACAACGGGCATTTGATAATCACCAACTCCACCATTGTATAGAATCCACAGTCAAATCTATTGTGAGGAAGCAGATGATCCACCTTTTCAGAATTGAAAATGCTTTGATAGCGCATTAAACTTTCTGAGAAATTGGACGTTGTGCCCGCAGAAGAGATGAGGGAAGTGATAGAACTGCGACCTTGAGCTTTCTTAAGAGTGTCAATTAGAGGAAATTCACCCTCCAGTTGATCGTTAATGAACAACAGCATGTTAGACTCCAGGTGGATCTTGACATGTTGCCGGCGCCACCATCCCACTCCCAAGATCACCAGAAACACCAAGTTTGGCATAGCAGAAAAGAGATTGCAGAAGCTGAACTGTTGTATTGAAAATGTGACTGGTCGGCGAACCAGGTATAAGGTTTGGGAGGCTGACAATGCAACCATCACCAAAGGACCTACATCCAGGTCAAGTTCCAATTGCTGGTCAAGTTCTACACTCATAAAATTAACCGCAGCTCCAGTGTCCACCAGGGCCTCAAAGGAGATGTGATGGGACCCAACACTAATCTTCATGGGTAATAAGAAGTAAGCGAAGTTCTCTTTATTGGTAGTTGTGGATAAATCAAGTGATACTGAAGAGATAGTAGTGGGGTCAAGGGAAACCGTTAGGCTCTTATGGGGGGTAAACTCATTGCACGTCGGGATGTTAGACCCTACTGACATGAGAAAAATAGCCGCGGAAACTATGGGGTGTGGGTTTGAAGTTTTGAGCAGAACTGGACTATTGTGGACAGGGAAAATCTTCTTCACAATCTGGTTTAGTTGATAAGGAGGGGCCATTGCTGCGCCAATATCTACAAGAAAGGCGGAAATGGATAAAACTAATGGTTGGTCAATTATGTCAGGCAAACAGCAAAAAAGAACTAAACCAGCCTGCCAGCCTAGGTGCCAGAGCACCCGAGTGGCAAACCAGAATGCCAAAGGCACTGCTTCTGGTATGAAGGATATGAAACTGAAAAGGAGTTTCACCAAAAACTGCCAGTGATCCAGAATCTCGTACAGGCACAAAATAGAATACCAGACAAACACAGCGGTTAACCCTGAGGGGTATGAGGGTGTCGGTGGAAAAGGCGGTTTAATTCTCAACATATAAAAACTAAATTTTGGGAAGGTTTTTTTTTAAAAATTTAAGAAAGAAAAATCAACCATCAATATTCTCAGTGCAATGTGACTGATTAAATAGTAGTTGATTGGAGAGGAAACAAGCTGGGATCAGGTCCCTCAAGTTTGACCTAACCAGCGAATTATTTGGTAATGGAGGCAGATAAGTTCACTGGGAACCAACATCAAAAAATTTGGCAGAAGGCTGAATTGCTGTCAGTTCAACCTCAAATGGCCAAACTGAGACTCAACTGCATTTCTGGTGGTTGGCGCGATGGCGTCTAGCCTGACGAGCATTGGGAATCCCCAAGGCCACCCCATGTAGGGGCGGTCCCAATTGGTTGGGAATGGGTTCAGGATGCCCAACCTGCCCATGCCTGGTCGCTGAGCTGTTCATTTGATTAAAAGTGTTGCATTGGCTGCAACGCCTGACAGTCTGGAAGGGAGCTTTAAAACTATTGCCGATGGTGTCTGATGCTGCTACCTGTGCATCAGGGATCATCCACAACAATTTTGGGAGGGGGTTAATTTTGATGATCGAGGTGTTGATTGAATTGAAACCATTGGCGATTCTGGCCAATGAGTCAATCTTCATTCCTTTTTGACTATGTGGATCCTGATCATCAGGCTCATTTCCACACATTTTCAGACTGATTGACTTCATTTCGGCAATTTTGGTGCAAATTTCCTGATCAGGTGTACAAGTTCAGGAGAGGAGAATGTGGTCACCGGGGGAACCCAAAGAGGGAGGGCTGTTACCAAGCGCTCATCTACCATGTGGGCGAGATTACCTTGGGTGATGAGAGAGACCGCCACCCTCTTTGGAGCCTTTTGTTTTGAAATGGGAAGAGAGCACGGTTGACACACAGGGGACGTTCCCCCTGGACTTACAACTATAGGGAGTTATCCCCTAGAGACCTCTGGTAATCTAGTCAGCTGGGAATATGGGCAAAAATCCCAACACATCCCCCTCTTGCCTATATTTTCAGCAAATAAAGAATTGGGGCAGGAGAACGCCACTTTTGACATCAGTTAAATACTTCATTTGTTCGAGTGGTTTGCAATCAATCAGTACTTAATGCTGCTCAGGACAAACTTTGGCATACAGCTCTCTTCCTCTTCCTCCTCGTTACCACCTACTCAGAGCATGGTTCCCATGACCTTATGTCATAGTGGGCTGATAGATTTACTCATGATAATATTAATTTTAAATCTGGTTTTCCCCCATCAGGGCATATGACCCACTGTCATATTCAGGATTCTTGGTCTGGAATCATCAATTTCCTGATTTTATCCTTTCCTTGACAGGGTTGTTTTTGCCATTGATGCTCATTTTACAGCGCAATTAATAATGCTAATTTATATTTGCCCTTGTTATTTTCTTGTAATAACTTCTTGGCTCATATCATTCTTAATTCTTCTCTGGAGATCTTATCCCATTAATTTTGATATAAATTTCTACAAAACTAGAGCTTAATTGATTTCAGAGTGCATAATGTCAACTATCATATAAGTCCAACATTCCCCCTCTTGGCCAGCTCATATGTCGAGTTCTGAGTCTTTATAACAACAGCTGCTTAACAGCATGTTTGATATAGACCTTTGCTCTTCCAGCTGATAAGTTGTTCTGCGTGCTGTAACATCTTCTACAGTCCTTCCAGGACTAATAGTCCTAGTCAAGTACCCATAGCCAGTCCTTCTGTGGAATTACTAGAAACAGTAAACAACCTGACAAAACCAGGTTAGCAATTGTCTTGAATGATTTGTGACCAATCCTTCCTTGGTCATCGATTCCTGAGTTAGATTTTGAAACTCTCCTGGATACAGCTCCATTTGCAAATTCTCCTACCATCATCATTGAACCTCCTGAAGCAAAGCATTCAACTCATAATCGTTCATTCCTCGCTGGATCAGACTTGCTTCCAGAGTTCCTTTTCCAACTTGGTCAATATTATAAGCCAGCTGTTTTGGCCACCGAACTAGCCATCAGAAACAACATACATTTCGAACTCCCCTATGCAGAATTAAGGGCCCAAGTAACTGAGGCTTTGTCCATAGCTCTAAAATCTTCTTTTATTGAAAACATCCTAGATCAACATGTTGCAGCCTATGCTCTTCGCTTTGCTGGCCAAGTTCTTTGAAGTTGGACATGAAGCTTCCAGCCTCTCCTGGCTTCCATTGCTCATTCTGCATCAGCTTCCAAGAAGCTCATAGTCATTGCCTGCAGGATACCATTTGCTCCTTACATGACTATTACATTTCTGGCATTTCCCATCAGTATCTTCCACTGATGGCATTAGAAGGGGGCATGATTTGGCAACCCCCGCCTAGTATCCTTTGCTCAATGCCAGCTAATATGTCCAGTGTTCTTTATGAAGCCCTCAGTAAGTGCTCAAGGCCAATATTCCAGCTCCGGTGCCATATCAGGATTTACTTGGGGTTATTCACCAACTGCCTCTTCTTGTATTGTTGCTTCCCTCCCCACTCCAGGGTATCACGTTTGGCATCTTCCAACATTTCTATTTCTCTTCCCCTAGTAGCTTTCTTGCAGGGATCAGCATCTGCTCAAAGAAACTTGGTTTCAGTAGGTCTAGCCCTCACTAGTGTCCAATCTCCCATAGATTTTGATGGGCTATTTACTCCTTCTGCGATTCATCCTCTCTCCCCCAAGAGGTGACATAGGCAGAATTATCCCCAAATCAAGGATAATTAACAAAAAATAAAGATTTATTAAAAGTATATCGTTTTTTAAGTGGTTTTTTAATAATTTTTTTCCAATATTTTTTATCAATCTTTTATTTTTTTCTTATTTTATCCATGGGACTTGCCCTTTTTTCAGTTCAGCAGTCCATCTTTTTATTCCCCAAACTGGTTCCTAGGTATACTTAGACCTACCAGTTTTCTATGATTCTGAGGTTTTACTTCTTTTAAGACTTAACCATTTAATTTGGTTCAGCAGTCCTTTTTTTCAGACTTAATAAAATCATTAGGACATAACCAACTTAATGGTTCAGTGGTCCATCGGGAACTCTTTTCTCTTTATTTTTTCATTGATCCATTGCTTTAAATATTTAGCATGGAAACAATTTACTATCCTTCCATCCAAGAGGCTCTTGATGAAGTAGGCATCCGTCACCATCTTGATGATAATCTCAAATGGACTTGACCACAATGCATCCAACTTATTTCTTCTCCCAAAACCATGCATATTGCAATAGGCAACTCTTTCACCTATCAAGTATTCTGATAAGGCTGGTCAGTTCTTATCATCCATAATTTTTGCTCAAATTCTTTTTCAAAGTCATATCAAATGCTTGCAATTGCATTTCAATCTGGATATTCATCAATCAATTCAGGTACTGCTCAGCACTTATCCCAATGTTGGTTCCACCACCTAAAATAAATTGGTGGCAATGAAGCCTTCCTTCCATAAAGCAACTCAAATGGCGTTTTTCCCATCGCTGTATGATGACTGATATTGTAGGCAAACGTCACTAAACTCAGGTGCATTCCCCATGCAGAAGTTCTTCCTGCAACCAGTTTCCTCAGTGTCATGGCCAGCATCTATTGACTCATTCTACCAGTCTGTTCATCTCTGGCCAGTAGGGTACAGACACGACTCCTCAGCTCCCCATTACTTCATTTAATTGCAGGATCATATGAGACATGAAATTCGTCCCATTGTCATTCATCAGGACCTGCGGGCATTCATGTTGATATACTACTTGATATAGGATGAACTTCACAGTGATGGTAGCATCTACTTTCACCAGGGCCTTCATCTCAACCCATCTCATCAGATGGTCAATCACAACTATGATGTACTTGACTCCCCCTTTGCTCATCGTCAGCAGTCTCATCACATTGATGGACACTGTATGCCAAGAAAATCCAGGGTATACCAGTCAGTATCTAGTCATATTCTTATGTGGCTTGTGCAACTGGAACTCCACACAGAAAGCCAGACATTCCTCAACATCATAGTTAATGGACATTCAGTAGTAGTACTGGCAAATATGATCAGGCATTTTTCTCAGGCCTCCATGCCTGACAACCTTATGAGCGGCTTGAACAATATCCACTCATTTTGACAGCTTTGGGAATAGTAATCACTTCTTTTTGATTGTATTGAAAACTTGTTCATCCATGGCCTTAGTGTTTTCCATCACTTTTTGAAGTGCACCTTGCATTTCTTGGGGCTCATTCCGAATTTCTCCATCAACTATTCTTTGAAATAGCTCATCCATCTGCTGGTATACCATCTGGACCATTAATAGCCGCAATAAGCCATCCTCATTCTGATGAGAAGAATAGATCAGTGGATTATCTCATAATCATAAGCCTGCAACATTAGTGTCCATCGGGCCAGTAATCCTTCTTGTTCTCATAAATTGTAGAGCAAACGCAATGAGTAGTGGTCCATCACCACTTTAAAGTGCGTTCCATGGATGTACACCCAAAACTGTTTACAGGCGTAAATGACTGCAAGGCATTTATGCTCAGTTACAGAGTAATTACTCTCAGTTGCTGATAGTGTCTGGCTCACATATGCTACCAGATGTTCATCCCCCACGTTAATCTGCTCGGCTCAATATGGCACCAATCACTGTCAATGAAGCATCAGTTTGTAGTATAAATTCTTGATCGAAATTTAGATTTTCAAAATCAGAGAACCAATTAAGTACTAGAGTAACTCATTGAAGGAATTCTGGGCTTCTTCATTCCAAATTAATCCTTATCTCAGATCCTTCAACAAATGGAAGAGGGGCTTATAAATTATTGCAAAATCTCAAATGAATCTTCTATAGTATCTGACCATTCCAAGGAACACTTTGATATCTTGGAAACTGTTCAGCACAGCCATTCACTCTATGGTCTGATCTTCTGGGCCTGCAGCTGCGGTCCACTAGAGTTGATTACGAATTCCAGATATTCAAATTCTTTCTTGTAGAAGTGACACTTCCTCGGCTTAAGCTTCAGGTTGGCCATCAATAGTCCCTTAAACAATATCCTCTAATTGGTGAAAATGGTCAGTAAATGTCATAATGAACACATTTATGTCATCCAAGTACACCAGGACGCATTACAACTTCAATTCATTTAGTATGGCGTCCATGGCCCTCCGGAAAGTTGCAGGTGCATCTCAAAGACCCTGGGGCATCCTCGTTGGTTGATAAAGCCTCTGCGCGGTAATAATTGCACATTTCTCTTAGTCTTCTCTTAACAAATTGATTTGCCAGTATCCTGATATTAGATCCATTATGAAGAAATACTTCGCTTTTCCAATCAATCTAACGTATTATCACTTCTTGGTAGTGGGTAAAAATCCTTCTTTATAATTTTGTTTAACTTCTGATAATTGATCACCACACAATTAGAGCCATTCTTTTTCTTCATGATAAGAATTGGACTCACCCAGGGACTTGATGACGGAACTAGAAGCCCATGCTTCACAAGTTTGCTGATTTCTTCCTCTACTACAGCTTCAGCCACCCTCAACCATCAAATCAGTCTCACCCTGATTGGCAAATTTTCCCCAGTATCAACCTTGGTGATCACATCTCTCACACATCCCAAATCATGGACATCTTGGGGTGAATACTTCCCAATACTTGTGAAACAATTTGAGCACCTCACCCTGCTGTCTGTCTGCCAGATCAGTGAGTTAATCTTGATCGACCAATAGATTGATATTCTTGGTTACCCTGGACAGTAATCCCATTCATTGAGGGTCCCTAAAGCGTGGGGTTTCCTCAATTTAGCCATCAGGATTAGGTGAACAAACTTAATAATCTGATTCTTCTCAATCTTCATCAGTTTTTCACTTAAATTCGTGAGTAGAACTCAAAAATCTCCATGGCTTGGCATAATTAATCCAGGAGCCACCCAAGGCTCTACTCTGGACTTCTTCCAGGGGCTTTCAACTTCCCCATACAGCAGCTCTGGTATCATTAATGTCAACCCTCATGTTGACTATCTATTTGTATCCCAGTGGTATGGTTCTCACATTCTTGATCCTCAGCGGAATTCCCCAATTTTCTAGGATTTCTGTCAGCATTTCTCATTGCTTCCAGCCAACTAGTTGGTATCTGATCAGGATAATGTCATCATTGTTAATCAGGTTGAAGTTATTTCTCCTACTGAGTGGAGCTTCCCCATCCTTTTGATAGATGAATGGTAACGTCTGACCCAATATGATTAACGTTTTATCATCAAAGTTACATATAACTCCGTTTTTTTGTAGAAATTTCATCTAAATCAGAATATCATAGTTTTGGTTGTCCAAAACAATTGCTGGAGCGGATATAACAAAGGAATAAATTAAAGTTGTAGAACACTATATGCTCCACATGAGATGGTGGTATTTAGCCTGGCTGTCCCATATTCTTTCTTGTGTTCCAAATTGGGCAAGATCTTCATACTTTTTACCAATTTGGTCAAGACAATATTAATGGGTACTTTACTGTCAACAATCGCCCCCACCTGTAATTGATTTACTAGTATATCTATATACGTACACTTGAAATATTGGAAAATAGTATTTACTAAGTTTAAATTGGCATTATTAGCTAAATTGAGGGTATGAATTTTTGCGCCAACAAATCAGGGAATGATTCCTTAATCACGCTAAGGGGGATTGACATGTTTGCCTCATCTAATTGGACTTTGGTCAATTCTTATGGATTATCTGCAGCTTGAAACTTACCGCCAGTTGTCAGGCATATGGCTAAGAAACTTCTTAGATTATCTTGGGGTCAATCCCCTTTGCCCCAGAACTTGTTACCACGTTCACATCCAAATTGACAACTCGATACATATTATCCTACGTGACTTCATCCACAAACAGATCACTGATGTCAATTTAAAGTGCATAATATCAAGAAGAACAAGTTTTTCTGCAGCTCTATACTGTTCCCGTCTAGGCTGTGGGCCCTCTTCCTGACTCCTTTGTGGGTGCGGACTCTTTCACTTGGACCACATTAATATGATCTTTATATTTCTTGTGCACAGCAAAATGTCCTTATCCTCCACAACAGTAACAGAGTTTCTCCTTCTTATTGATCTGTTTGAAGTCTTTGGGCTAACTTTCTGGAACGGTTTGGTTATTAATCTCCTTAGCGCCCTTGCTCCCCTTTGTATGATTCAAATTTCATACTGGATTCGATTTGAAACTTCTATTTGGGGCATCAAAGGTAGCTCCCAATATTTTCAAATCGTTCACCATCTGGGAGGTAGTAATTTCCATCACGAACATGAAAGAAATCATTCAATGCAAATTGGAGTAGGTCCAAAGGACTTCTTTCAGTATGATTTGGGCATTAAAATCATCCAGAAATTTCGCTCCAGCCAAGATTTATGATTCCTGGTAAGAACAATTGGCGAAGCTTGATAAGGATTCATCGTTTTGGAATTGAATACCCATAAATTCTTGCTTGCACTTTGAAATGCACATGGGGCTTCCAAATGCCTTCATAATGGCCCCTTAGCCTCTGCATATGACGGCTGTCCCCCTCTAGATGGGGCAACGCTAGGTTTGACAATTGTTATCCAGGCAATTCATCAACGTCAATGCTTTTTGATGCTCACTGTATCCATACATTATCATATCAAATAATTGCATAACGCAGGGCATTATCCTGATGGAAAGTCAGCAATTTCAGTGTTGCTTTGAATTCTCTGAGGTTTCTCTAGCCACCTCTCTTGGTTTGGCTACTCAGCTTACTTGAGAGTAATTTTTGGCGTCATCTCCAAAATAGCTGTAAAAGTTGGGCGGCATGATTCTTGGGGTAGTTGTCTTTCCAACTGGAGTCTGCAAAGTTCTTTCTTCAGCATCAGTAACTGCATATGGCTCACTCTACATTTTTGAGTCTTTGTCAGGATTCTTCATGGATTAAGTGAAAGCCTTGTACAGGGAGAAGGTCGATATATTCATATGAAGGGCCCAATTCCCAAATGGCCTAATAATTTTGAGAATGGAGTTGATTTAACTGAGATACCAAATTTGGGGCTTTACCTAAATTATGCCAAATTTGGGGAATATTTACATTTCAAGTTGTTATCTAATCTTAATCCACACTTTTATTTATTCACGCCTATCTCAGTATTGGGACTTTCCTACAGGTCCCATGACACTACCCTTAAAATCCCTATTTCTATCTTTACATATTGAAACATTATAAATAGTGCTTGATTACTCTAAATAAAGTACTCTCAGCAGAATATATTATTTACTCTATCTTACTTTAATATAATGGAGAATGTCTTGTCCAAGGCTGCAAGCTTTGAAGTCCTGCCTTCATATAAACACGCCGCCAGTGATTCCTCCCTGGTGGCCTGACAAAATGGTGCTTTCTGCCAAGTCACTTCCGAGTTGCACCATGAGGATATAGCCTCAACCTTGGACGATAAGAGTTATCAATCATCAGTAGGTACTCCAGACCCTGATATTTTGGTATACCTACACTGGAATGGCCAAGATGCAATAACTGTGGGAAGTGATTTTACCAAGTAGAGCTTTACATGTCCTAGAGAAGAAGGTCCTATACAGTTCAAAACACCAGGCCAACTGAAGCCTTACTCAATTTATTGTATATGCCTGAATTAATTGAAACAGATGTCAGAGAGCAATATAGCCAACATCATAAAGTGAAGAGATTGAAAAAGGCAATACGTTATTATATGCAGGAAGTAAAATATAGTAAGGAAGAATGGGACATTGACTGAAGAGATGCTTGGGAAAGTATCATACAGAGAAATAACTATTGGCCTATAGGATGGGTTTCCCATTATGAGGAGAAACTCTTTAGAATCACTCTCTCAAGTGAAGCACTATAAAAAGAAGCTGACCAAATTGATGCTTATCCTCCAGTCAAAGACTGAAGATCAAAAAGTTGGAATGCTCAGGGTTTAACAAAAAATATTTTAATACTAACCTAAATATTTATTTAAATGAAAAACTTAATCCTCTGTTCGATGTCAATTTCCACTTTGCTGCTCCTGAGCAGAAAGTGGAAACAAAAGCGCATAGCCAATTTGAGCCCTAAAGTGTCAAATGACAAATCAAATGCAGCCAGCAAGCATCAACAACACCAAATTGATGAAATTGGGCCAAGTCAAGACCCAATTTCCAATCTTAACAAAGGCAGCAAGCTGCAGATATTTTTGGGAAGCCCCAAAAGCAATCGGTGTGATGATGAAATTTGAATGCCAGGCAAAATAGCTGGGACTTACCTTTGCACCATTTGAGATAAGCTCAACAACTCTTTTTCAGCAAACGTACCACTTTCTGATTTTGATGGCGCCCCTCCCAAGATTAGACCAAATATAACTAAAATAAAAAAATATAGATTACCAGGTAGTCAGCCCTCAGATTGGGATAACGCTGATCCCAATGAAAATGAGAGTCCTAAAGAAGTGAAGATCGAGAAGATGGCTGATGTCACCTCCGCTACTGATGCCAACCTTCCATCTCACTTCTCATTTCCCTCTCAACTCTGTTGCATGGTTCACTTTTGGTCATGAGTGGGATTTGCTCTCCTCAATCCCAAGACAGTGGCTCACCATCGCCTGAAGAGGCCCCCCAATCGGAACCTTCAGGGAGCCACACCCTACCATCGCCTAGTCATCTTCCAAGATCATAGGGTCACTTGCCAACACTACCCACTGTCAACAACCTTTTCTCGAGCCTTACCTGGATCTGCTGGTGGATAAGGTGATCGCAAGATGCCAGATTCAAATGGCAACTGAAATGAACTGAAAGCTTGAAGAGGCCAAAGCCCGCATGGCCAAGCTGGAACAGGAGACGTGAAAATGGATAGCACAGATGAAGGCAGAGTTGAAGGCCTCTCAGCTAGAAGTTATTCAAGAACGAAGGCTGCTAGTCAGCCTGCAGGCGGAAATCTGTGACAAGACCAACCAGGTCAAAACGCTTAAGATTGAAACTCACAGCTTAGGCTGGAGTTATATGTCCTCAAGGAGATTTACCTTAAAACCAGAAGGCCACTTGAAGCCAGCCACCTCAAAAGACTAGATTGCTCAGCCAGCAGCCAGCCGCATATCAAGGAGCTTGAAACCACCTTTTTCAAAGAATGATCCGAGTGCTTTACAACAGAGGCTTACCTCCAAGAGCATGCCGCAGCTTATGAGAACCACACCCTGGCTGACCATTTCGAGTTTCATTTCCCTGACTTTTAAATTGCGCCACTTATGGTTCAGGAGAGCTACATGCAGTGCCACCCCCGCAAGCTTGGTGGCCTCATGGACCCAACCCAGGCTGCACTCCATCACCCGGAGCTGTTTAGCAAAGCTGCCAATTGCATCCTGCAGGCTGACATTGACATCGCCATAAAGAAGTTTGATTTCATTATCTACCTGAGCTGCTCCAAGTATAAGTCCTACCATTCCAAGGTTGCTGAGTGCCAAGCCAAGGCCTACCACTACTTCCAAAACTCCAGCACTGGCATTAACAACCTGGTCTGCATCAAACACAGTGCTCAGTACATTACTGAGCTTGAGCCCTCCATTTACTTTAACCCTCTGGTCACAACTTACTCCCCTATGACAAGGCTTGGGGAGGGCGTTGTTGGGATTCTCCCTGGATTAGGTGAAAGCCTTGTCTAGGTGGAAGGTCAATATATTCATATGAAGGGCCCAATTCCCAAATGGCTTAATATTAAGAATGGAGTTGATTTAACTGGAATACCAAATTTGGGGCTTTACCTAGATTATGCCAAATTTGGGGAATATTTACATTTCCAAGTTGTTATCTAATCTTAATCCACATTTTTATCTATTCCCACCATCCCAGTATCAGGACTTTCATATAGAACCAATGGCACTACCCTTAAAATCCCTATTCTTATCCTTACATTTTGAAGCACTATAAATAGTGTTTGATTACTCTAAATAAAGTACTTCTCAGCAGAATATTATTTACTTTATCTTACTTTATTCTAATGGAGACTGTCTCGTCCAAGGCTGCAAGCTTCGAAGCCCTGCCTTCAGATAGACACCGCCACCAGTGATTCCACCCTGGTGGCCTTACAGTCTTCAACTCCTTGACCTGCTTAATCAGCCGCTCTATATCTGTGCTGAATGATCTTATATGTACATGGTCCGCTTCATGCTCCATTTTCAAATCTAAGACTTCTCAAATTATGTCCCCTCCTTTTTTTCAATGACGTTACTTTTTCAAATAACACATTTCTGAAACTTGCAACATTATCAACCCCTTCCTCGATCTTGGTGACTCTCTCCTTTTAGTCTGCAATTTCTCAATGATCCACTGAGTTCAGGGCATTCTGGCTAACAGATGCCAACTCTGTCAAGAGTTTTATTATATAATCCTTATATGACATCACGTCCTAGCATTTTCTACTCAACGACACCCCTGTAGTGAGCACTAATTGCTAAAATCTAAAAGGCTCATGATTATTCTTGGCTGATTACCCCTAAATTAATTAACTGCACTGGTTCAATGTTGTGCAATTCTCTACATTGTCTGATATAAGATTTATTCATTTGAACCATCTAGTACTAAAAAAAGATGTATTCATTTGATAATAGTATGGAGACTATTATCCATAGTTGAATAAATTACTAGTATTAGTCCAACGCATGACCAGTATTTCCTCTCAAAATACTCAGGATGTCCTCAATAGGGATTCATTCCCTTATACCTCCTAACTTGATCCATGTCCAGATCCTCGTTTATGGTTTCTCTCTGATAACACACAGTCAGCAGCAATCTCCAATTCAGTTCATCTTCTCTTCTCTGGATCCACGCTCAGATCCTTACTTTTTATGCTAAAGAGTCTCCCAATTAAAGCACACAGTAAAAATTTCTTTGAAAAAGATTAGAATTAAAAATGGATTCTAGTAAGGTATATCTTATTATACTCTGATAATTAGTGTATTCTGTCTAATTATATTTTATTAGTGAATTCTTAGGGGAATTTATAGTGGAAATTTAACAAAAAACCTCAGTTGGAACCTTTTTGATGAAATGGCATCCGTTGCCATTGAAATACCCATCCTCATCTCATCAGCAATGATCTTCCCCATCCTGGCTAGGATTCCAACATTGGACATCCTCAAGACCTAAAATGGTGAGAGTCAGAAAATGTGTCCCTAACGTTTTCCTATTAATCCTATTGAACCAACCATATTTGGCAAGAGACCTGCTTAGGAATGCGGACTTGTTACCCATCAAAGCAGGTTGTGAACCAACTTATTGATTCACTAGTTGCAGGTGGCATCACTCGCCTCATAACTTGATCCTTAAATTCCCAATCAGTTGGTGATGAAACCTAACCAAACTCAATCAGTACACCTGATAGTTAATCATTGATCAACTATCAGATGCCCCAATTTCATTGACAACTCTTCCCAATGAGATCTTAAGCATTCATCCAGATCAATCCCTGATGGGTCTGACCCAGGCGAATAACCTAAAATTCCCCAAACATAGGTACCCCAAAATCAGGTTAATCAATATCCAATTCACTTCGCTATAGGGAATTATCCCCTAGCGACCCCTAGTAATCTAGTTGGCTGGGAATATGGGCATAAATCTCAACAGTGACATTTGCACCAATTCACATGTTGCACATTGCAGGTTGCCCATTTGCAGTTCTTTATTACAAACTTCGCTTGCTTGTCAGGGTTCTGTAATTCTTGAATTGCTTGCAATATTCCTAACAAGATTTTCTGATCATCCAAGGGATTTCAGCTGTATTAATGTTGATACTTGTGGCACCATCAGGGATTCAGCTTCAATCCGCTCATTAAGGAGCAAATTTCATTACAAATCCCCTCGATTTTCTTAACGTAATTTTGGACACATTGAACTTCATGATAGAATTGATTTTCCCACTTATTAAGTTGATTATAAAATTTAGATAAGGGGGGCGTCAGAAACCCAACATTCATCAAGGGTGTGTCTCTGTCCGCTATCTTTTACAGAGGAAAGGCTCATGTTCATTTCTCTTTCCTAGTATGAAAAGGGTGAATCATCGGGTCTCATTTAATAGGTGTGATGGGGATCCTTACATTACTTTTTCTAAAGGATAGGGTCTACTTTTCTTTCTGGAGTGCATACAGCAGCGTAAGTCTTGTTAGAGGGGAAGTTTGATAGCTGCAATAGTCAGGGATTTGGCAACAGTTGGTGCAGGGTAGCGTGTTTTGGGCGTGGAAGTCCTTAATTAGACCGAGGCAGTTGATACAGTCGCAGGCCAGAATCCAACTATTGTCATAGGCGAGGTACCATTCATGCCACCATATATTGTATTTTTCACTTGATTCTTCTTTAGCTCAGGATTTCTTCCCCTCGAATTCCACTTCCCACTCTATCAGAATGGTTCAATTTCCACCAGCTTCTCACATTTGAAGTGTAACAGCGCTGTAGCATGAAACAATTTGTGAATTTTCCAGTGCAGTGGTAGCTCCATATGGAATGATTATTGTTTAAATTATTGCTGATGAGGAAAGGCCCAGCTATCTTGCAGGCCAGTTTACTTCAAGGCAACTTGGGATTAAGTTTTTGTTTACCATCACCAGATCAATCAACTGATAATTAAGAGCTGCTTGGCGTTTTTGATATGCAAACCACTTAGCATTCTGGGAGGCTTTCGTTAGCTGCCTCTGCACTTGTTGGTGTATCTTATGGAGGTGCTTTGTGAGATTGTCTGCTTCAGGAATGTTTGTGTGTATTTGGAGCCCAATATTGAAGGCATGGCTGTAACCCAAGTTGGCGTACAGCAGCGACATTACTGTAGAGGTATGTAGTGAATTGTTGTATAAAAAGTACTAAGTCCAGGTCACCTTCCCATGTGTCCTGAGCACATTAGCATACTATCAGAAGTATTACTCAAGCGACTTGTTGGTCCAATCTGTTTGTCCATCAGACTGGGGGTGGTGCGTTGAAAAATCTCTGTGGTTTGATATGTAGTGTTTTACACAGGTCATCCCTAGAAATAAAGGTGAACTGTGGCCCTCTATCACTTGTTATATCTTGTGATACCCAAACATAGTAAAGACATGGTTCACAAATAACTGGGCCATTTCTTCTGCCATGGTAAATGTAGTCAAAAACGGGACAAAGAGTCCATTTTTCGTGAATTGTCCACTACTACCATGATTGTGTCAAAACCCTTTAAGGTGTGCAGACCAACGTTAAAGTCTACTGATAACAACGTCCATGGTCCTGCTGCTTGTTTCTGTTGATGTAACAGCCCATTTTGCCCTGTCCTGTCAGATTTGGATTGCACGCAGGGTAGGCAACGTTCAAACCAGGATGGCACATCCTTTGTCAGTCCATTCCAGTTATATGCTCTCTATCAGGTTGATAGTCTTCTTATCTCTGGGGTGCCCCATTGTTGGCAGATCATATTGTTCTTTTATAACTTGCAAGTGTGAAATTTTGGATACCCATAAGTATCTAAGAAGTAGAGAACCCTACTATTTTGAGTACCAAAAGGAAGGGCCTTTTACTGCCTGTATCTTGTCTCCTAGAGCTTGTCCTTCAGAGGTTTTTGATTGTGCATCCAGCATTGAATCCAGGAGGGAACCTCCAGCGCTGGTTATTGGGCTTGTTTCAGGGGTACCTCATTTCGCGAGGCCTGTGGGGTTGCCTGTAAGTTCATCTATGGGCTTGAGGGGGTGGGGTTGTGGGTGTTACTGGGGTATTGATGGCAGCGATGATTGATGCTTCCACAATTGACTCAGGAAATACTTGTTATGGGGGGAATCGCCATAACTAGTTTGACCTCTCCATGGGATCCGATTTGGAGGACAGGCTCCAGCTCATTATATCTGGTAGCATGTGTTGGCCCCTTAATAAACTTGTTATGTAAAATTGAAGTTAAGGAAGTCGTGATGCATTCAAGTTTTCCTGTGTGCTAATTTCTGAAGTTTGCAATAATATATGAGTAGCTTGTGTTCTGTGACCACAGTCTCTGTCTGCTTCGCTCCCTGTAGCAAATACCACCAGTGCATAATCGCTCATGCTACTAAAGCCAGACCTTTATCATACAGCCCATGATCTGTCAGCGCCAGTGAATTTACTAGAGAAGTATTACACTGGGAGTTTACCATCATCATGTTCTTGTAGCAGTATTGCCTACATGGCTGTGCTGGAGACATCACATGCTAAATTAAATGGTTTTTATTCACTGGCATGCTGCAGGACTTACAACAAGGTAAAAACCTCTTTGATGGCTTCAAGAGCATGCTGGCATTCCACCATCCAGGCGAATGACGCATTTTTGCCTTTTAGAGGAAGTGGGTGTTAGTTTTTTTGGAGCCAATTATTCTTTTCAGAAAGTAGATCACTTCAGCTCCCTTGATTAACTTCACAGGCTCCTTGTATGTGCGTTGTATGAATTGCTGATTATTAATTGAACTGAGCAGCAATAGTATAAAAGCTATTACTCTAGTTAAGCTTCTGATGGCCAAGATATTTGAAAGTTTTAACGCTAAACTGGTGCGTGTCTAATCTTAATTTGTCAGAAATATATGTAGGCACTCCTTCCCTCTTCTGTGGAAATTAACTTAGGGGTAGGTTCAGAGGTTCTTCTCTCTTCTGTGGAACTTAACCTAAGATCAGGTTCAGATGTTCTTCTCATCACAAAGAGTCCTCAGAGATAATAATAAGATAGACAATGGATCTCTTACACTTCCAAAACTCTAGTATCACGAGCAAACAATCTAAAGTATCAAAGAACTTGTGAATATCTATAGTTGTAACTCTATCTTCTTTATTTAGCAACAATCAATGGAATTTACTAGGTAATTCGGCGCCCAACTCTTCTGTTGGTGCCCCAATTGGAAACGGCGGCCGTTGCAATGAATTAACCCTCCAGAGTCGCACAATATAATAATCTTTATCATCATCTATAAGCAGATTCTCCTGATGACCTCAGTGTGACTTCGATGGGTTAAAACAAAGAACGTGTCCTAACGCCTTCACTCAACACCATCAAATCACCCTTATTAAGTTAACAACCTGCTTAGTTAATGGAACTCTTACCAATAGACTGCAGGTTGTGATCTCTAAAGGGTTAACTCACAAGTTGATTTATCACAGGTAACATCACTCTCTCAGAAGCTCATAAAATCTTTAGTCAATTGATGATTAAACCTGATCAACTCCTATAAGTATATAATTTAACAATAATAAAATTAACAACCTAATCACTTGTTTATTGAGGATCACCCCTGGCGAAACATTAACGATACAATGGATCAAAAACTGGAAATTTTCTAGATAATTGTTCAGGATAATACTCTAAATTATAGTTATTATATATACAATCAATAACTCCCACATCCGCTAGTGGGACAAATCTCTAGTGGACAAGAAGATGTACTATAATTAAATTAAGCTGGGTAATGTGGGTATATCAAAATGCCAAGACATCCCCCACTTGTTTAGATTATCTAGCGATAAAGATTTTAGAAGCATACGCCACTTAGATTCTGACTGAGTCCACCAGCATGGTTTAAATTAGAGTTTTTTAATCTGTCTTCTTTCCATGTTTAATGTGTCTCTGAGTAATCCTTCTTCTTAGCACGTTCCCATTCCATGTCCTCCTCACTGCCGCTCTGCAGAGCATGGTTCCCATGGCCCCATGCCATGCCAGAATAGCTTAAGTATCCTTACCAATAAAAGTATGGAAAGCCTGTTTTCCCCAGATTGGGGTTATATGACACTTCGTCACATAAAGGATCTTCTTAGGAAGCTTATCCAATTCCTTGGTCCCTGTATTCCCCAAGTCTGGGCTTTAAATCATAAGGCCTTTTTCTAACAAATCCAAATTTAACCATCCTGATTCTGCCAATATGCTTGTTTCTTCCAGTGCCTCAGGACTACTCATGGCAGACCCTGCTCCAACCTGAGTTGGTAATACTGATAACATAAGGGGACATCACCAGATGTTTTTTGATGATGGCAAGATAAGAATCAAATCAATATATATATATATTTATTAATTTTAATTTTTTTTTAAATTTTTTTCTTATGTTATTTTTTGCAATGGGACTTAAATTATAAGTAGGCTCAGAGGTCCATTTTCTTTGTTTCCTCTACTCTGGTTAAGAAGGTAATTTTTGAACTTAACTAGCTATTGTGGTCCAGAGGTTTATTTTTAAGACTTACCAATCTTTCATGGTTCAACGGCCCCCACCTAGGAGTTGATCAACACTAGGACCTGACCTGTTTTTTCTAGGTTAATTAGTCTTTCAGGAACATTGCACTTTTTTACTCCCCTAGATTCAATACTTGAGATATCTATTATGGACCCAGTTCACTACACGACCATCTGTAATGTTCTTAAAAGTGTAAGCATCAGTCACCAACTTGACAATCACTTCAAACAGACCCAACCACAAAGCATCCAGCTAATTTTTCCATCCAAATCCATGAGTGTCGTAATAAGCTACCCTATCCACCACATGGTGCTCCTGTATTGCTGATCATTTCTTGTCATCCATCAACTTTACTTTAATCCTTTTTAAGGTGGTATCAATTTTTTTGAGATTGCAGTTTGATCTAACTACTGGCCAGTTGGTTCAGGTATTGATTGGTACTTGTCCATTGCTTGCATTATGGCAGAACACAAAATTGGTGGTGTTTGTGCCCTTTCTCCATAAAGTAAATCAAACGGCATTTTTCCGTCACTTTATGATGACTTATGTTGTAGGCGAAGGTAACTGAACTTAGTTAAGTTCCTCAAGAGAAAGTTTTCTCATGACCAATTTTCTCAGCGTCACAGCTAGTGTTACATTAATAATTTCCACCATTCCATACGTTTATGGCCTATATGGAAAAGATACCACTCTTATGTTCTCCATCAATTCTTTAAGCCTTGGGATTATATAGGAGGTAAAATAGGTTCCATTGTTGCTCAAGATCGCTTGAGGGCATCATACTAATATACTACTTGATCCAAAATGAACTTTGCTATGTTCACAACATTCACTTGCTTAAGGCTTTGGTTTTGACCCATCTATTTAGATGGTCTATTGCTACTATGTTATATATCGCTCTTCCTGTGATGATAATCAGGGGTACATCAAGTCTATTGACACAGTGTGCCACAGAAATCCATGGCTTACTAGCCAGTATCCTGTTATATTCTTATGAGGTTTGTGGAGTTGGCATTCCACATGACAGGCCAGGTAGTAGCCGACATCATAATAGATTGATTCCTAGTAGTGCAAATATGGTCCAAGGTCTTCCATAGGCCACCATGGCTGACGACTTTTTTTATGTCTCTTGGGTTATTTTCGCTCATTCTGATAGCAGCTTGAATAAAAATCGTTTTGGTTGATCATTTTAAATATTTGTTCATTTTTCTCTAGTGTATTTAATCGCTTTCTTTAGCATCCTTAATTTTTGGGGTATAACCTCACATTGCCTTCAATCATCATTTGGATTAAATTTATCTGCTTGATGATAGACAACTTGGACTTCAGGCAATCTTGATAGTCCATTAGCTTTTTAATGCTCATCTCTGGACCAATGTAGTATCTAAAAATCAAATTCCTGTAGTTTAAAGCCCTTTGGGCCAGTCGCCCCTCTAGTTCCTTCAATTTATGGAGCCAGCATAAAGATGAGTGGTCTGTCACTACTTTGAAGTGCATTCCGTGGATGTAAACTTGAAATTTCTTGCATTCAACGTTCATTGAGTTTCATTTGCGCTCTGTCATGGTATAATTCCTCTCTGGTGGCATTAGTGTTTGATTTACAAAGTCCACCAGATGTTGTTCCCCATCTTCATCCACTTAGCTTAAAATAGCTCTAATCGCCATCAATGATTCATTAGTTGGGATAATAAATTTTAATCAAAAAATGTATAATTTAAAACAGGAATGGTCATATGATTTTGGCATAATTAATCAAATGAGTCTTAAATTTTGTTAAAATCAGGGCTGCTTAGATTATAGCTCGCTTCTGCTCCCTGATTTCAGCTGCACAGATTCTTCATCACTTGCGTTGATTTATTGAAAATAGTAAAGCTGGGACAATAATAGTATGAAGACTATTATTAAAGTTGATTGTCCAAAAGCCACTTTTAATAAACGGTACAAAGCTAAACAGTGCTTCTTCTTCTTGGTCATATGTTGGTACTGGTAGGGAACAATTTAATTATTCTCTTCACGCAGAGCCAAGAGGAGACTTGATAGTAATAACCTAAGGATATCTGATCCTTGCACTCTTATCCCAAGAGTAATTATATACAATCAAAGTATAAAAAAAGTTATTATCAGGGTAAAAAAATTTATTTTAAAAGGGAGTTAATGGAAGTTTCTTAGATTATAATCAGCGCACAGCTTTTCATCTGTCCACTGGGAATTAATTACTTGTTCCTTCAAATTGGATTGACCCTCAAGTTTTAGGCATCAAATTTTGGCGGGTATCCTTTCCTTAATTTTCTTAGATAACGTAATCCCCAGTTGTTTGGCGACCAATTTATTGGTGTTAAAAACTCAAAACCAATTGATTCAGGTTATTTTTCCTGATGACGATTCTACCTTTTGACACAGGCATTAAAAAACCTAGGTAGTTTTCAAAGTTTCCCCATCTATTTTCTTTGAATGATTCCCATAAAAATTCAACTGTCAGGTGTTGCTCCTTCATCAAATTCTTGCTTAATATTGTTGGGTATAATCCCCAATTAAAATATCTTTAGTCAGTGACCATTGCCAAGATATCAAATTGTCCCACTGATAATCAAATGACGAATTGGTCAATAGGTTGGATAATGTGGTCAACTGAAATATCAACATATCCCCCTCTTGACCAGATTATTCATAAGAAGATAGAACCATCAGGGATGGAAGCCGCCTCAGCCTGTGCTCATGTTTTGACATCATATCTCTATGACCTCAGCGGAGTTTGGCTCTGATTGCACTCAACGACCATATACTCTGCTTGGCTTCACAATTTCTTGTCCTGATTGCTACCAGCTGCCACCTCTTCTTGAGTGCAGTTCCCATGACATCATGCCGCACCAGTCCCATATCGGCATACTTTCTAAGAGATGAACTGGTCCATCTGTACAAACCTCAGGATGGGTTCCCAATGGCATCTTCCATTCAACTTTTACCAACCCCAGGACTGATTTCAATGACTTCCTCATTTAACCTGTACTAACTCCAGGAAGGGTTTCAACAACTCTTATTGTTTTCTAGATCATCTCAGCTGGCCTTGCTTAGTCCTGCTCTGTCTCCTTGGGACTACTTATGGCAGATCTAGTTTCAGCCGTCCTGATTCTGCCAACGACTTGTTTAATAGGAACTATTCCGGTGTATCTAGTTTCAGCCCATCCTGATCCTGCCAATGCTCAGGACTAATGCCTGTCAATATCTTTCCTTTCCTCCACGCTCATAGGTGGAAATATTACCAGATGCATCACCACGCATATTATAAAGATCAATTTTTATATTTTTTCACTTTTTAGTTTTATGCATCTTTTTATCTTTTATCTGTTTATTTTTTTCATATAATTTATTATTATTATTTTCTAAGTCCAATGCTTTAAGTGTTTCATATAGACTCTATTAGCTATGCGACCATCTTTGATATTCTTGATTGTATATGCATCATTTGGCAACTTGTTAATAATTCTGAACGGTCCCATCCATAGGGCGTCCACCTTGTTTTTTCCTTTTTTAACTCTTCATCATTATTTGACAACTTGAACGTTCATATTAATTCCGCTGATAGATCTGTAAATGATCCCCTACTTTCACAGATTAATTTGGTAATGGGTTTCTCTATCAAATTTATCTTAATCTGATCATATTTTTTGACATTTTTTGCCTTTTTCATTGATTGCTTACACAGTGCATTCAAAAAAGTTCTGGGACTAACGTTTTAATTTAATTTAATTTATTGCAGGGAAGGCCGACCATGGGACGGACACTTTTGAACATGACTCAGAAGAGACAAAACTTAGTACCAGGGAAGGCACCCCAGAGAAGCAATGCTATCTCTTGTTGCCAGCGGGAACGCCACTTATGGGGAGGGGGAGGGAACGTGTGAAGGGGCCGTAGCCACAATTGAACACGTGTGGAGGAAGGGGTCTGATTTGATGAATCAGACTGGGAACCAGGAGGAGACCAGCTGTCAGCGACGCGGTGGGAGGTATCCAAACATCCATGCTTGAAAGTGGTCCACCAAATGAGACTGGAATCTGTGGACAGCTTCTGGGAGGGTGGGGGTGGAGCCTGCGATGGCATCTAAGACAATTGTGTGGATGGTCCACGTGGCAATTGCAACCACCAAAGCATGGAGGGAGGGTGGAAGGGAGGAGGCCATTGATAGAGCAAACATATCTCTTGACATACTGAAGGGATGCGTTTGATCCTGGCCCAGCAGACGCTGAACTTCGCGCCATATCACTTTAGAGGTAGGGCACTTCTCCAGGAGGTGGAACAGCGTTCCATACTGGCCACACACAACACAGGATGAGTGTAAAGCGTTAGAGCGCTCATCTGTATGATACACCCGCCTAAGGCAGCGCCACACATGGGAGCAGACTTGAGGCTGCAACAGAGGATGGTGTGCATATTTCCAGATAGTTTTTGGGTCTCAATGGAGTAAGGGATGTCCATCATGTCCAGGTAGTCCACCCTGGATAGGACATGGAGCCGTGTGGGGATCACGCCATCTTGGATGGATAGCCCATGTACCTTTTGTGTGAACTGAGGAGAGGGTCAGCCTCTCTGGGCTGTGTCCGCTAATACAAGTTCTCCACTCAGCGCTCCACATGGAGAGGAGGATTCATTTGTAGTGGGTTTTAGTCCCGTGAGGACCTGTGGCCAATGTGTGTGATGCGAGGTATTTCATCAGGGAGTGGGGGTTCGATGGGTTGTTGAGGCCCAAGGCTCAGGAGAAGTTGGAGTGGGCCATGCAGGACCAGTGTTGGGAGGGGAGCGTAGGGGAGGTGACGGCAGCTATCCAGGCACCCAAGATATTGGCAGCATGCACTCTGAAGTCGAGCAGACCCATGCCACCATGATGATGAGGGCCAAACATGACCTCTAGCCATACTGGTGGAGGGCGGCCTGACCAAAGCCATCCTTGCAGCAGGGCATACAAGGATTTGAAGAAGCTTGGGGGAAGGGGATGGCGTGGGCTCCAAACCAGACTTTGGAGAGGAGCATAGAGTTGGCTAAAACAACCCTGCCAGTAAGGGAAGTAGGATGGGCTCTAAGAGGCGATTTGCTTCATCACGTTGTCCAGAATATGGCACTCCATTACTGCTGACGCATATCCGCCTGCCTCCATCCACATGCCCAGATGGCGTACCAGTCCTATGGTAGGGCGTGGCACGAAGGGGAGCACCAGTGGGGTGGTGTGTGTTGAGCTGGTAGGACGAGGACGTGGGTGAGCAGATGGGCCGGGTTGGGAACTAATTGCTGGGGCCCAGCAGTTCTGAAACCGACCAAGGAGGATGATTTCGGTTTTGGAAGCGTTC
Source organism: Massospora cicadina (assembly GCA_022478985.1). Taxonomy (NCBI): domain Eukaryota; kingdom Fungi; phylum Entomophthoromycota; class Entomophthoromycetes; order Entomophthorales; family Entomophthoraceae; genus Massospora; species Massospora cicadina. The sequence goes on along the minus strand of JAKSZP010006606.1, from coordinate 72,189 downwards.
AGTGCCGCGTTACTTACCTGGGAATACTCCTGAATGAGAGCTTCAAGCGCGCGTGCATCTTGATTATTAGACACCCCAACCACACAATCATCTGCAAACGCCATTATCTTGACTGGGGCTTGGCCTGGCACATGGATCCCAGTGAGTTGGGCATTCACATTTCGCAGTAGTGGGTCAAGGCTGAAGTTGTATAAGAGTGGGCTGAGGGGGTCCCCTTGTCGCAAGCCCCTTTGAGGGCGGACTACTTCCATTAGGAAGCCAGGGCCACGTACTGCCATTGTTGCAGATTCTGTGAGCAGCATCACCCAGTTGATGAAGCGAGGGGTAAGCGGGAATTGATGGAGGCAGGCCCTGAGGTATTCCCAGTTTACTCTATCATAGGCCTTCTGTTGGTCCAAGAATACAAGTGCCCCAGAGGCTGTAGACTGACATGCATTAGCCACAGAGTGCACGTTATCCCAAATTGACCTTCTGGGTATGAAACCAAACTGTTCTGGGGAGATGGTGGCAGATGCTACAGTCCCTAAACAGTTAGCCATGATTTTTATTAAAATCTTAGTGTCTGTGTTCATTAAAGAAATGGGGCGCCAGTTGGCTAAGTCTAGCTTATCCCCTTTCTTGAAGAGTGTGACGGTAAAGGCCTCATGTCCTCCTGGTAGGAGGCGCGTTTCCAACAGGCTTTGGTTAAGTGAGGCGAGCTGCAATGGGGATATATATTTGAAATACTTTTTGTAGAATTCATATGGAATGCCATCTGGGCTTGGGCATTTTTGGTTTGGTGCACCGCAAATGGCTGTCCATAATTCATTCAGAGTAATTAAATTCATTATTTCTGGGTATCAGAAAATGGTGCAGATGTGGGCTCAGTCAAGAAATTCCACCACTTCAGCTGGCTGAATTGGATCAGATTGGTACAACTCGGAGTAATACTTTTGTGTTTTGATTGTTACTTCAGCTGGCATATCCACAATGGAATCATCCAATCTTCGCACCTGTGTGCAGGCCACGCTCTGGTGTGGTACAAAATTTTTTTTAAAAATTTTGCGGTGCACTTGTCACCTTTTGTGATGAGTTTGGCCCTGTACTGAACACAAACCTGATGTTTGTGTTGCCTTTTGAGTGCGTTGAGGTGGGCAGCTGCCTCCGCCCACTTCCAGCCCCATGCAAAGCTGTATCCTGTAGCTGGGATATTGGACTCCAGGTGTGACAACTATGCCAGAGCGCGCGAAATGACCACCAATGTGGCTCGTGAGCATCTGGAGGAGAGATGGCGAGAGTGGCAGATGGTATCATCTTTGAAAGTTGCCCATGTGGAAATGGGGTCCGCACAAAATGGTGCAACAAACTCTTTTGCCAAAGTTGCTGATTTCACCCATGTGGAAAATCCTGGTGATGCAAGCTTGGAGGGTCGGATTATGCACCAATGTGGGGCCTTAGCAGCTGTGACAGGTAGGTGGTAGGTTATCAAGACCAGTCAATGGTTGGAGAATTCCAATTTTTGTTGTTTTGAAGTGGGAGATGTGGGGTTGGAATTTTACCAGCATTAGGATAAGGTCGATGCAGGTCATAGACCTTAATTGGCTGTTGTGGACGTGGGGGCGCGTCATGTTTTTGAGCAGCAGGGCATGTCACGGCAGTGAATCCATTAACCTGAGGGTGGCCTTTAGAACGTGCAGTTCTCTGTGACCCTGGGGGGCATGGGGTGAGGAAGGCCACCGGTCCATTGGTGTGTTTAGCCAACAGTTCATGTCGCTGACTACAAAAGGGCCTGGGGGTAGCGGGAGGGATTTGACTGATGAGAAAAATTCCCAACACTTGCATGCACCATTTGGGGCATAGATGTTGATGATTGCGTGAGCTACATCAGCCTATGAGAAAGTGACAACAAGAACTCGGCCATTTAGAAATGTTTCTGATGATAAAAATTTGAAGAGATTGTTTCTCCAAATTAGCACCCCACAGTGCTCTGACCAAAATGATAGGGATGGGAGGAGCATTGTTTTCCAATCTTCCTCGGAACCTCATGGACAGTGGGACTCCTGGATGGCCAGGATATCCACGGGTAAATTTTGTTGTAAAAAACTCAGTTTCCTAGCCTGGGACGGGGAGGCCTTGAGTCCAGCGATATTCAACATCCCTAAAGTGAAGGTTTCCCCCATCACACCTTAGGTGTGAGGGGGTGGGCACCTGGGCCCACCAGCCTCCTCTAGATCCCCACGGGCCTTCACAGCAGCGCAGGTGTTAGCAGCAATGCTATCAGGATTTTTGTTATGTTTTGCAGATAGAGTTGCATTGGCTTTAGCCTTCACTTTTTGTTTTCCCGACGTTGGACAAATTTTTTGCGGTGCAGATGAGTTCAGTGCATCATTGAGTGGGGCAAATTTTTTTTTCAGTTGGGATGGGTCCCAAGTCAGTTTCAACCGGAGCTTGGGTGCAACGATTGGGTGAGATCAAGTCCCCCATTGGATCCTTGGATTGAGTGGCCCACTCGGCATGGGCTTCCCAATCTGATTGGTTGGTGGATTCCCAAGTTGCTTCCGCCGTGAAGGTTTCAATGTCCTCCTGGCGTTGGGAGTGTGGGATAGCAGTGGTGGCTTTAGTCACTTCCTTGGCCACGGCCCTGTGGGCCTGCTTGGCCTTCTTCCACTCTTGCAGGGAGATAGGCTTTACCAGTAGGTAACAGCCTTGTGCTCCCTACGGGAAAGCCTCTTTGGTGCTTGCAGTTGGTTCGTAGTGCGCCTCTCCACTGGCCATGGCCGCCAAGGGGTGCTCTTGGAATGTGATGCCCTCTTTGGTGGGGCATGCGTGCGCCTTATGGCTGAATGCGTCACAGTGGGTGCAAATGGGGGGCGCGCTGTCCAAGGTCACCTGGAATGGGTGAGTGGTATGCCCTGCGATATCAATAAAAGTGGAGTGCAGGATCTGGGTTAGGTCCTTCGCGATCTCCTCAATTGGGGTCAGGATTGCAATGGCTTTGCCAGTGCACAGGTGTGGCATCAGCATGAATCGTTGCATTTTGAAAGATTGTATTTCACCATAAGGGTGAGACCATCTTTCAGGTGTTGTTCCAAAATGTCACGTTTATTGTAGTAGGCAAAAAGTCAAACATGAGGAAAATTTTGGTTTAATTTTGTCCATCTGGTGCATTTGGTTTCAACAACCCGTTGCCCTTCAGGGAGGTCAACCACTATGCGCACTGCAGCAGCCTCGTCTGCTGCCTCTTTGTTTTTGAAAACCTAGGTCCAGCCAACTGCGTGACATGGAGTGAGGTGCAATGTACACCGCGCTTGGGAAAATTGTGTGTACATCTTCACAAAATTTTTCCCATAAGGCCATTTGTTGGATGTCCAGAAACACACGGACTCCAAATTCCACCAACAAGAGTGGCTGGGAGTGTGGCGTGTTAATGTACTGGTTGCATCGTGCTTGCCATGTGAGTATTTCTGGGGAAATAGTGACCGCCAGTTATTTAAAACTTTTGTCTATTCCGCCGGTTTCTTCAGGGCGTTTCAACCGTTGGAGGCCGCGGGCCTTCCACCTGCTCCTCTTACCTTACTTGCCCGACTGCTCCCTGACATGGGCGCAGACTAATCTCCTCTGTGAGATTATCAAACTAGATTCAGACATGAATTGAATAGGTTGCAAAAGTGATTGCAACAAGAAAGAAATGTTTCTGGGACTAACGTTTTAAAGACACAACTTTACAAATAAATTAACTTTCTTTTATCATAATTTAACATACAACCTTTCCTTCTCTATACATATTTATATTGTAAAAACAATTGTTAAAAGGTATGCACATAGTTCCTATTTTGTATAACCATGTTTAAACCAGATGTCACATTCTTCTGAATTGTCTCTACTTTATCAAAAGGATGAACCTTCAGTGCCATCTTCAGATTATATTTATACACCCTATTCACCAGATTTGGCCCTGTCTGACTTCTTTCTGTTCTCTAATCTGAAGGTGGCACTGAAGGTTCATCCTTTTGATAAAGTAGAGACAATTTAGAAGAATGTGACAGCTGGTTTAAACATGGTTATACAAAATAGGGACTATGTGCATACCTTTTAACAATTATTTTAGCAATATAAATATGTATAGAGAGGGAAAGGTTGTATGTTAAATTATGATAAAAGAAAGTTTGTTTATTTGTAAAGTTATGTATTAAAAACATTAGTCCCAGAACTTTTTGAATGCACTGTGTAATTTAAGATCAACTGACTTCATCCACAACTATCTGGTCTAATCGCCTTTCGTTTTGATATCATCTAACACCTCAGGTCTTCTCATAGAGGACCTGGTTGCAACCCAAGCTGGTCCTACCAATGGCTATAGCAAGTAGATGCCTAGCGGAACAGGTTCTCTTGCAGTGCTAGATAGTTCCACATCTAGACTGCAAGGCATTTCCCCAATTTTGAGAAGCTTCTTCCTTCTCTCCAGGAATCTCAAAATTCAAAATTGGCATAGTTTCTTTTTCCAATTTTGGGTGGCAAATTGTCCCGTTGCTCCACATTTCCAATAGTGGCTAGTTGATTTGTCCTTCCACTTGGATCCATCAAGTTTCTTCCCCGTTACAACTTGATTATACTAATCAATGCCTTTCTCAATGCTTTCTGGAAATTCATCTTCTAATTACGCCATAGTTTGATTATTCTCAGTTGTAATTTCCTCATGAAACTGATTGGAACATAAATAGTTGCTCCCAACATCTTCAGATGGTCTACCATCTGAAAGGTTGTTATTTGGGTTACTAATGCTGCTGCCATAATCTAATGCAGTTTGCAATAGGGCCAAAGAGCCGCCTGCATGGCTATGCATGCATAAAAGTTAGTAAGTACTTTCCCCCTGCCAAGATCTGGGATTTTTAGTAAAAATGATTGGCAAAACTAGCCAGGGTCTCCCCTTGCGAATTAGTTTACTCATAACTTCTTGTTTGCGATTTGCTATCTGAGTAGGACTTCCAAACTTCAACATGATTGCTGCTTTTGCTTCAGCGTACAACAAATCGTCCCCACTGAGGTGAGGTAGCACCAGACTCTGGCAATTAGTGCTAAGACAGTTCATTTTGGTCACCGCTTTCTGACAGTTCACATATCAAACATGGTCATCTCAAAGAGGTGGAAAAACGCCGAGGCGTTATCCTGGTGAAAGGTGGGCAATTTATGTATATTTCAAGATTCTATGGTCGCTCCACTCATAGGAGATTATTGCCCAACGACTCAAGTAGCCATAGGAGTGGCTTTGGGATTCATTTCCAACACATGAGCAATCGATTTAGGCATATTTAGTGCAGAGAGGTCTTACCAATTTAAGTTTTTCATGCATTTTCATCAGCCTTGTTTGCCTCAAATTGACATAATTGCATTTGCGATTTTCCAACTCCTCTATATGCTTTATCATTTTTGCCATACCCTTGTGAATCTGTTGGATGCATTCACTGTTAGCTTCACAATTAGTTTTTTAAAAGTTATTTTAATAAGCTCTCCCTCTTTCCGCTTCAAAAAAGCAATTTTCCCACACAGGTCGCTATTACATTTCCCTCTTTTTTTAGTACTAGATGGTCCCAAATTACATTTCCCTCTTGTTCGAGCATATCTTCCAATTTGATTACAAGTTCTTCCAAAGTATTGACAATGGCTTGAAATGCCAATCTAAGCACATTCTGATTGATGGTCTGTATCTCCATCCAAAGCTTCCAAACCTCTTTATTATAAGCCCTAGTGGATTAAATTTGCTTTTGACAACTCAAATACCCCCTGTAGTGAGCACCAATTGTTAAAATCAGGCCCTCTTAGGTGATAGCTCACTTCTGCTTTCTGATTCAACTGCAGAGATTCTTGACCACTTGTGTTGATTGATGAAATAGATAAAATGGGGCAATAATAGTATGAATACTATCATTGAAGTTGATTTCCCAAAAGCCACGTTTAATAAAGGGTTCAACGCTAAACAGTGCTTCTTCTTGAAGATATGTTGGTACTGGTAGAAAACTTTCCCTAATCTCTTCACGCAGAACCAAGCGGAGACTTGATAATAACAACCTAAGGATGTCTGATACTTGCTCTCTTATCCCAAGAGTAATCTATAAAACTTATGTATAATTAAAGTTATTATCAGGGTAAAATCTGTTTTTATTAGGGAATTAATGGGGTCTTCATGCTATAATTGGTGCACAGCTTTTTAATTGTCCACTAAGAATCAATTACTTGTTCCCCTAAATTGGATTGACCCTCAAGTCTTAGGCACCAAATCTTGGCGGGTATCCTTGCCTTGATTTTCTTAGGTAACGTAATCATTAATGGTTTGGCGATCAATTTATTGGTGTTAGGAACTCAAAACCAATTGATTCAGGTTGTGTTTCCCAATGACAATTATCCCTTTTGACACAAGTGCTAGAAAGCCTAGGTAGTTTCTAACGACACCCCATCTATTTGCTCTGAACGATTCCCAAAATAATTTGACTGTTGGGTGTTGCCCCCTCATCAAATTCTTGCTTAATACCATCTGGGATGATCCCCAATGAAAATATCTTTAGTCAGCGACCGTTGATGAGATATCAAATTGCCCCACTGATCATTGAATTATTTTATTGATCAATAGGTTGGATAATGTGGTCAACTGAAATTCCAACAGGCTTATTGGTTCCACACGAATTGTTTTATGGATCCTTCAATAAGTGGAATAAAGGGTCTGCAATTATTGCAAAATCCTTTTTGAATCAGCAATAGTAGCCCAACCATCGCAAGAAGTACTTGGATATTCCAGATACTCTTCAGAATTGACATCTGCTTAATTGCCATAAACTTCTGCTACTGGGGTTGCAGACCTCTGGAGTTGATAACAAGCCCAAGTATTTAAGCTCCTTCTTGAAGAAATGGCATTTTTCAGATTGTTTTTAAGTTCGCCATTGCCAGGCACTTGGACAATTTTTCTAAGTGCTTCAAATGGTCCGTGAAGGGCATACTAAATATATTTATGTCATCAGATATATTAAGAAACAGGATAGTTTCAGATCACTAAGGGTAGAATTCATTGCTCTCTGGAAGGTGGCTGGCTCATTACAAAATCCATGGTGGATTTGGATTGGATGGTAAAGTCCCTGTGTAGTAAAAATCGCTCATTTTTCTTAGTCTTATTTTGGAAGATCAATTTGCCATTATCCTGAAATAAGTCCATCGCTGAAAGATATTTGGTGTTTCCTATGCGTTCAAGTGCATTTTTAATCCTTGGCAGTGGATAAAAATCATTTTTAGTTAACTTGTTCAGTCATTAATAATTGATCACTACTTGATTTGATCAGTCCTTATTTTTTATAATAGGACTGGAAACACCTAAGGACATAATGACAGAATGAGGAGCCCTTGCTCAACTAGCCTGCTGTTTTCTTCGCTGACCACAACTTCAGAAGATTTAGACTTTTGAAAAGGTCTCATTTTTATTGGCAAATATTCCCTTATGTTGACATTGTGGATCCTGTTCTTTACGCATCCCAAATAATTGACATCTTTGCCAAATATCTCCCAATACATCTCAAATAGTCAGAACACATCTTCTTGATGCTGTTCAGATAAACCAGACAGTTGCTCTCAATCTATTAAAACGTTGGCACTATTGCCAGTTTCGCAATCAATCCCATTTTGTTTACCATTCCAAAATCATGAAATTTGCTAATCTGCCACCAGGATTAAATGTAAAAACGCTTGCACTTGATTTTTTGCTACTTCATTAGTTTCTTTTCCAGATTATCCAGTAGTAAGTTTTTTCTACATGTCCCAGCATAAACTATATCCACAATACCTATGGTCCACCTCTTTATTTCCTCCATGAGCCAACGACTTGTCTTTATAGTTGCTCTGGGATCCTGAGCTTTAACCCTGTTTTACCAATTATTTTCATCCCAGGCAGTATAGTTTCATCGTTTTCATTCTTAAGTGTATCCCACGGTTTTTGGGATCTCATTTTGCATTGACCTTCGTTTTTATTCAGCCAACTTTTATTGGATGGGAACAATGCTGTCACTGTAAATCAAGTTTACAAAATTGCGTTTCTTTGTCCACAGCAGTTTTCCCACCCTCTGATACACCAAGGGCAGGGGTTGCACTAAAATGGTACAGATAATTTCCTCAAAATCACATTTCACTCCATATTTTCTCAGGAATTTTGTCCTGATAAGTATGTCATACTTCTGATTAGCCAACATGATGGCGAGAGATTACACCACAAGTGAACCAAACTGGAGTGGCAGCGCACTGTAGGCTCCACATGATATCATCATATCTGGTCCAGCCATTCTGTATTACTTTTTGCGTTCTAAGTCTGGAGAAATATTTCATTCATTTCACCAATTTGATCAAAATGATGTTTATGGGTGCTCTGCTGTCAATGATTTCCCTCATTCTCAATTGTCAACTATGATATCCTCATAGGTACACTAAGAATGAATAATAGGGTAACTACTTAGTGAATGGCGTCTTTACATGCAGAATTGGGGGGATGAATTAGTTGTGCTGAGAGATCAGGGAAAGATTCTTGATTGCAAAAATTGGAATGGACATGTTTTCCTCATCTAATATCGCCTTAAGTAACTCCTCCTGGTTCTCACTGGATTTAATCTTGTCCGCTAGCTTATGAGCATATGGTTGAGCCACTTCCTTCACAATTTTGGGGTCAAAAACCTTTGTTTTTTATTTGATAGCGTTCACATCCATATTAACAAGCTGATATATGGGTCAGTTGTTTCATCAACTACAAAGAGATCAGAAATGTCTATATCATCATTCATAATATCAAGAGGAACAGGTTTAACCATAGTGCCAGATTGTCCTGTATATAGACTGAAGGACCTTTCTCGACTCATGCCTTTTCTTTTGCTTCTCCTTCACCTGGACTAAGATGACCTGCTCCTTGGGCTTCTTGCTTCAAAATTGAGCGGCTAAATGTCCAGTTCTCCCACATTGGTGGCAGAGGATCTGCATCATGTCTTCTCATTTTTGTATTTCTAGGGGTTTTCACATCACAACTCAATTTTGTTACTCCTTATTCACCTCAACGTACTTAACAGTATATTGGGCTCAAGTCTAATACTTTGAAGGCTTGGTTGGGTGCTTCAAAGGTCTCTCCTAGCATTGATAGATGATCCACCATCTGAGATGTTGTAATCTGAGTCATTAGTGCTGAAGCCATTGTTCAGTGCAAATCATGATAGGACAAAAGCACCATTTGCATTGCGATTTTGTTCATCAAAATCTGTTAGCTTTTTTGCACCAGCAAGGATCAGTGATTCCTGGTATAATCGGTTTTCAAAAGCTACTATGGGTCTTGTATTTACGGAATTGAATCCCCATAAATTCCTGCTTGTGGTTAGACATCCACGTAGGGCTTCAAAAACCTAACATGATGGCTTCCAGGCCCTTGATAAGACCATTTGTTTAGTTTAGATGCAGTAACATCTGATTTAGACAATTGGTGTCCAGGCAGTTCATGACGGTCACTGCCTTTTGCTGGTCACTGAAACTGAACATTGTCATTTCAAAAAATTGGAAAAACGCAGGGGCATTATCCTGATGGAACGCGGCTAATTTTGGTGTGCTTCAAAATTCATTCATGGCTCCACTAAAAGGTGAATTCTGTCTGACGACTCTATTGACCATGGGAGTAACTTTAGGGGTCATCTCCAAAAAATTCTAAATGACCTAGGCATATTTCTGGGTGGGTTATTCTTCCCAACTAAAGCTTCAGGTGTTCTTTGTCAGCTTCTTCCGCCTCCATTTGTGCACAATTGCATTTATGGTCCTCCAGCTCTTCTATAAACTTTAATTGTTATGCTATCTCTTCAGTAAGCCGGTGAAAACATTCTCAGTCAGCCTCTCTTTTGGTCTTTTGAAACAATACTTATTTAATTAAGTCACCATCTTTCGCTTCAAGGAGTTGACTTTTCAATAGAGGTCGTAGTTGGCTTTCAAACTTGTTTGATCTATTCTTTGGCCTTCGTCACCATTCTTATATTGCAGTGAAGTTGGCTTGTGATGACAAGTTAAGCGCGTTCTTACTGACGGTTTCAAGCTCCTTCCAGATCTTGTGTAGTTCGTAATTATAAAACATAATTGATATGATCTTCATATCAAGTTTGGCTAAACTCTACTATCCCCTGTAGTGAGCATCAATTGCTTAAATTTCAGGAGCTTGTGACTTAATTGAGCGCTAGTTGATAAAGTTTGTGATTTTTCTTTTTATCAATAATACTTGTTTGGCTCTTGTTTAACTGCACAGGTTCCTTGTATTTGCGTTGTTTTGCATGTTAATAATAATATTTTATAATGGTAAATAGTATTATGAAGGCTACAGTTCTAGTTGAGCTGATAGCCAATATGGTAATTAGTTGTAACGCCAAATTGGTGCTTGTCCTAATATTGACTTCTTATGGAATTGTAGGGACTTTTTACCTATTTTGTCTGGTAAAAATAACCTAGGATAAGGTTCAGAGGTTCTCTTTCCTTCTCTTCACGCAGAGTTCGCATAGATGAACATTTTAATAGGCAAAAGATCTTCCTTCCTTCCTTCCAACTCTAATCATAAGAGCAAACAGTCTAAAATATAAAACTTTATTGATAATTGTATATTTTAATCATATTTAATCTGCTGTAAAAATCAAGTGGAATTTATAGGAAATTTGGCTCAACTCTTTGGTTGGCGCCCCAATTATGAACGGCAGCCATCTTCAATATGTTACCCCTCAGGGTCAAGTGAAACAATTATCTTACTCAGAGAACTTAATCAGGTTCTCTTCCCTACTTGACTGCAACCTCTTATGAGATTAAATATAGAATGTGTTAAGAAGTATTTTCTCAGCTTTCATCAAATTACCCTTATTTGGTAACAACCTGCTTAGTTAATGTGACTCTTTTAAAAAACAGCAGATTGCAATACAGAAAAGGTTAACTTCAGAAGTTGCTTTATGACAGGTGGCATTACTAGCCAGCAACTCACAAACCCCTTAGTCTATTGCAACTAAATCTGATTTACTACTACAAGTTAATCAAGTTATTAATAATGAAATGTCACCATAATCACTTGTTTATTGTCAGTTATTATCCCTAATGAAACACTCATCAATCTGGCAGATCTTAATCTGGCAGATAAATAAATATTATTTATGCTTTCTCTACAAACAATAGTAATCATATATAAATTGATAACTTCAACATCCACTAGCGGGATGATCCTATTGGATAAACAGATTGAACATAATCAATGAAGTTGGTTAAAGTGGGCAAAAATTTCCAACAGGATATTACCATCAATAATATCATATTTCGCTCAACTCGCTAAGCCTCTTGTCTGTTTCTAGCCAAAAACACATTTTTGTATGTGGAGTAGAGCAAAGAACTGCATTCAAAACAAATGAAGACTTGTTAAAAGAAAACCGATTCTGCAACTTCTGGACTATGGGAAGCAAATAATTCTTTTTACAGACGCCTCAAAATTAGCTTTAGGAGACATTCTCTTGTAACTTAATGATGAAGGCTTTAGCCATTAGGTATCCCATAACAGTAAGATGCTTTCAAAGCATGAGCAACTTTATAGTGTCACATAGAAAGAAAGCCTAACAGTTCTACTTATAGTAACTATTTCTGGGCCATTTTGTACATAATAAATCTTACAGTTGTTACAGACCACGCTTGTTTAGAGTGGATAAAAATATGAAGGATCCTAAAGGAAGACTAGCCCAAAGAGCTCTCAAACTTTAGCACTATTACATTAACATCATCCATTAAGCTTTAACAAAGCAGATTGATGTAATTGGACTGACCAGATTGCCCTTACTACATCTAGAAAATATAAAAAACTGAACGGTTACACAAACCACTTATAAATTTGAACGCTTGGGAGGATGAAGATTCACCAGATCAGAAATTTCTAAATAAATTTTAGCGAATTTATAAAGTTACTGACAAATATATACAATAAATTTTTAACTTACTGTTTCACTTACTTGCGACCTTTAAAGTGGGTGCAAGCTATAGTGGAAGCACACAATACATTAGGCTATGCAGGAGCCAGAAAACATATAAATGGTTTAATACTGATACTATTAGGAATAGTGGACTCTTTAGTGGAAGTCATATATGCTTTCATAACTTGTCAAAAACAAATGCCGCATAAGACCAAGTACAAGTATCAGTTTATAACTAATCAGCTGTTCTAAAACATCAGTTTAGGTGCCAAATGCACGCCTTTTTAAATCACTAAAAGGGAATATATGTATCCTTGTAGGGTCAATTTTTTCAAGAACTGGGTCAAAAAATTTACCATTATGCTCAAGCTGATAAGATTAATGCCAAGATCTTATATCAATATTCAATAGGCAAGGTTGTCCTCAGGTATTTCTATGTGATAATGATAAATAAATTACTTCAAGTGTTGTGAGGATCTCAGCTACAATCAAGGGAACTCAAAAATTATTTCAGCGCCCTATAACCCCTCAATTGATGGGAATTTAGAGATAGTGAATGGAACACTAGTTTAAGGTTATGAAAGATGGCTTCCTTAATCCATTATCCAAGGACCAATATCTTCTAGATGTAAAGGATGGATTACAAGATAAGTTTCCATTGTACTATCAAAATGTCTCCTTTCAAGGCCTTATACGGAAGAGACCCTCCAATCCCAGATCTTTCAGCCATGAAGTTACCAGTAATAACACTGAAGAGCCCAAGAAGTTCTTTAATATTAGCAAAAAAGATTATTCAACCACAGTTGAGGCAATGAAAAGCCTAGCAAAAAAGGTTAAAAAGAAGGCCAAGTAGCAAATAAAACTTGACAACCTTTACCCGCCTTTAAGATATATGTATTAAGCTTATACAGTAACATTGCATAGTGTCCCATGGAGGAAATTTTCGTCCCATCAGGTTGGACCATATGCTATATTTTATAAACGCAAAGATATATACTCAATCAATTCTTTAGAAATGGAGTTACTATAAACCAATTAAATAGCCAATTCTTATGTTAGTACTCCCCTGAAATATTTTGAAGGGGTGACGTCAGATACTAAAGCACTAGACAAGATAAATAATATTGATCAATCAAACACCACAATAGAATAAACGTCTTAACCAGAAATGATGGTAAATAAACTCATCAAATAACTATATGAAAAATGGTAGTAGGTAAGGCACAACTCAATACCAAGAATATTCTTTCAGATTGATTTGAGCCCAAGATACCCAAGACAAAATCTTGACTATCCAAAGAAGAATTATAAGAATAACTGGTGATCACTAAATCTTATTACATAGAGGCATTAAAGTTTCATAACCTCAAAAAGGGCAAATTTAAATTCTTTTATTGACAGACTAAATGATACTAAGTTTTGCCAGATTTGATTTTATTCATGGACATTTCTACCTTTTAAATTTATTCTAAAAAGGCATTCATGAACCCATAAGTGGTATCCAATGAAGAGTCTTGATTCAGCTATCCTCCCTCTTATAATTATATTGTTCATCTTCCTTTTGGGGATTATATTGTTGCAAGTAACATATAAAAACTCCCAAAGCTTTTATCTAATAAAGCTATGCTTTTTATTCTAAATATCCGTTTTGGTGACTTTACTTCAATAAGTCCCCTCGCCTCTTATCAAAGGATGTATTCTCTATTTTAGGGACCTAAGTGATACTTGGCACCCTAAAGTTTAAAATATTTTTAAAAAAATGTACGACTTTAACCAGTTATTGACTGTCAGGCTTCTTGGGAAAAGCATCATCAAGCCTCTCAAAAAAGAGGACTACGGTGGGGATATCTTGTTTGACACAATTTTAATCCAAGTTGAGGGTAGGTCCTCAAAATTTAAATTGATAGCTAGCTGTCAGGGAGGACTTCAGATTAGGTGCCACCAGGGGTGGAGTCACTGGAGGCTCAAATATTTGAAGACAAGGCTTTACATTTTTTGAGTTGGAGAAGACTATAGACATTAGTAGTAAGATAATTACTAGAAAATACATAAAAATATACATAAAATACTCCAATTTAAAAGTGTTTTTTGAGGTAAGCTAACCAGTGGATGAACATTATTAAAAAATAAAAGAAATAAACGGACTAAAACATGCAAGCGAGAAAAAGCCACTAAATTTGAATATAAAAAAACTATAATCAGCAAGCTGCCAATGGTAAACTGCTACTCAACCATGGTGGTGGGGGAGGAGGCGCTTCCTCGCCTCTGTCACATGGAGCAAGGCGCAGGCCAAGGTGGAAAGCATGAGTGTGAAGCATCAACAACTTATGGTTTGATATCTCACAAGGGGTCCAGGGTAGTGACAGTGATTCCCAACAAAGGTATCAAAACTTTTGTCAATATCATGCACAGCTTAATTACAGGTGTCAGAAAGTTTAGAAAGGTTGCATTCTTAATATAAGTATTTTTGCTTTAGAATATTTGCCACTGCCACAATATTCCTGAATAAATCATTGGTCATAGTGTGGAATTTGAGGAGTGCAATCTTACCTGAAGCGGTAATGGTTTTGGGAGTAGCAGAAGGTTCAAGACCCTCTGCAAACATTGCAATATACATAGCGAAACTTTCTGGAGAGGATGATAGTTAAGTGAGGCAGCCTCATCAATAGTGTGTTGAAAGTTCTATTAGAATGGTAAAGCGTATGTTTGAGGGCGTAAAGTTTAAGGAAGGAAGTTTTATATCATAATCTGAATTCAAAAAGGATTTAATGTGAAGGTCAGACAGTCAATGGGATCTTCCAATTTAGAAAAATTGGCCAATAAGACAGAGAAATTACAAGTAAATAGGGTCAGTGTCATAATTGAAAAATCCCAGTTTCTGACCACCATAAAATAAATAATTCTTTGGTAAACAGAAAAAAACCAAAGAAGCTAACTGAGTAGGTTGAGGTTTAGGGCACTGACAGCGCCAAACATTGCCTACTACTTGTTGGTATGCAAAGCCTAAAGTGGTTGGTCATCCCCAACCATGAGAAAGCTCCTCAAAATGGATGCCCAAAAAAGACCAACAGGTAATTGAGGTACGCTAACCCCAAAACAACCTTTATTTTTATTCTGGAGATAAATAGGGCCCGACGCCCAGAGCTCATCTGGGGAGCAACCAACAATGCTCCCCAGGAAGGGAAAGCTAGGGGTAAATATCCCAAATGAACTTCAGAATTGGCAGGCGTGTCTTATAAAGGCCGCCCCTTGGGGACTTCACCCATGTTATTGATTAGGATCACATAAGCCTAATCTACAACTTGGGTGAGACACAACCCATCGCTTGAAAGGACTGAACCAAAACATTTCAAAACTATTTAGCTCAGATTCAGAAAATCCAATCCAAGTCAGAATGTAACAATCAAGACAAACTTGATCATTACATTACCCCCCACTGTAGAAGTGCCCCTCCCCAAAGAGGGGCCCCACAGCGGAAGGCCACCATTACAAAGGGCTTCCTGAGGTGAGTTACCTTGAGCCCCAGGAAAATTAGCCCAGATAAACTCTAGGCCTCTTGAGGGAAATGCAAATGGCAAGGGAAAATTGGGACTGGGCTGCCAGAATCAGCCCACCTGGCATTAGAACGCATTCCCAGCACGTGGCTGTGTTGCGCCCCCTCCCAGGCTCCTGTTGGTGAAGGCCTTCCCATCCCATCCAGGAAGGCGCTTTCTCCAATAGAAGTGTGAGAGGGGCGCACAGTACAGTGTGGCTGGATAGCCTTCCCCTTTCTGGGTGGACCATCCATGGGTGAGGGAGCCCTGCTGGGACAGGTCCCCTCAGTGCCACCAAATCCCAGGTGATCAGGAGGCCCCACCAGGATTTTCAACTGACAGTTACTTCATATCCAGGGTCAGTTACTAGTCACCGACTCCCACTGGTGCTGGTTCCTCAACAACTGGGAAAAAGTGACCACTGAGGTCAGCCAAACAAAAGATTGGAGGCGTGCAGCACAAATTTAAAATCAGATTAATGTCATAATCAGAAAATTCCACTTTCTGACTTCCATAAAATAAAATAACTTTTTTGGTGCACCAACAAGCAATTAAAGTAGCCTAACTGAGTAGGGAGAGGTTTGGGGCATCGACAGCACCAAACATTGCCTACTACTAGTTAATATGCAAAACCTGAAGTGGGTGGTCATTCCCAACCATGTGAAACTCATCAAAATGGATGCCCAAAAAAAGACCAACAGGTAAGCGAGGTATACTAGCCCTGAATTAAAATTTTTTATTCTGGAGATAAAAAGTGCCCGCCAACCAGAGCTCATCTGGGGAGCAACCAACAATGCTCCCCAGGAAGGGAAAGCTAGGGGTAAGTAAACTGAAGTGAACTTTGGAATTGCAGGCATGCCTTATAAAGGCTGCCCCTTGGGGACTCACCTAAGTCATTGATTAGGCTCACACAAGCCTAATCTACAACTCAGGTGAGGCACAACCCAGCGTCCAAAATGACAAAACAAAACATTTTAAAACGATTCAACTCAGATTCAGAAAATTTGAATCCAAGTCAGAATGTAACAATCAAGATGAACTTGATTGTTACAATCAGGGCCTCTTATTAAGGATTAGGCGTGTGGGAAAATGGGAAGGCACTTTGGAGGGAATGTAGACCAATCCTCCTGCTGATTAGCTATAGAGTGAACTGATAACTTAGCCTGGCTGCGGAGTCTAGAAAATATCTTAAGTTGCTGTCCTAATGGCTGAAATGGACATGGGGTACTGGCAGTAAGGTACCCCAATTATACTTCCGCCATAGCGGAATAAGCGTCAGAGTCAGCTTTAGAAGCGTCTGTGGTAAAAGCCACAACTGTTTGAAGGGGTTAGATTAAAATAGATATGACAAATCTGGTGTCGCTTGTCAACGTGCACCCAATAAAAGAAATGGTTATGTGATGATGCAATATGTGATGTAGGGGAATTGTTTGTTGATATCTGAGTGGAAAGGGGTGATAGTAGTGTTGGCAGGGAATCTAAAGGCGCTTTGCACTGATAGGGACATAGATTTGGAGGATAATGTCAGACATGTGCCATATCAACTTTGGCAAAAGAATGTTGGGGGTAAGAATATTTCTGATTAACAAACATGATCAATCAATAACATGTCTGATCTTAAAGTAATATTAATTTAAACAAAAATAACAACAGTATTGGCCAGAAGACCCTGGCCAATTCTCAGTGGAACCCCGCAAATTAGGGCAATACTTTTCCACATACAAAATGGGCTATTAACTCGTAATATAGTAATCAGATTCCTCCAACCACATGGCATATTCTGGGGCATCTATCGAATGGTTCTCTCCCTGCCACCTCAGGTTCCCTTACAACACCTAAGTGGTGACCACCCCCTTTTATATGCGTGTTGGAGGTCCCACAAGGTGAAATTATTTTATCAAATGGTATTTTGGTTAAATATATCAAATCATTACCACATGGGTACATTAAACCCCAAAATAACTTCCCATCAGTAATTAGCCAAAATAAAATGAGTTTTCTGAGCTTTGATACATCGAATTTTACATATTTCCTTATTTAGATGGTAACAAGACATACTAAACTTTCCATTAGATTCCCTTCAACCCTTAATATAGTTTAAATACTGCCTAGTCAGCTATTGAGGGGATTCGTTTTTTTCCCTGCGCCAACACTAATAAAATTTACAAAACTCAACTTTTTTAATTATTAATGTTTTTAGCCTTTTTATTTATAAATCCGTTGTGGAATCCAGCGGCGTTCAAGTACCAGAAAGCATCAAAACAGCTGGATTCCTGCAAAGTGGTGCTCACTACAGGGGCTCACCTGTATACCGCCAAAAATCATTTAACAAAATGGAGGCTGGTAGGCGCTAACCCTCACAACTTCCTCTCTGAAAGTAACACTAAGCTAGCAGCTCTGGAACACTAGCTAGCCAGTGCTTTGTCTCGCCTCAAAAGGATTGAGCAGCACTCTATTCCAAAACCCCTTTCTGAGATAAGTTCACCCCAGGTGAGGCAGTATTGCCTCCTTCCTCTATGTTTATGAAGTTACTATGGAAGGAGCAACTGACCAACAAAAATCCCGGTCATCCTTCCTTGCTTGAGTCGTCTAGCTCAAGAAATAATGGTACCCAACATGATTAACCTTAGCACTCAGTCAGAGGTTAAACAAGCATTTATTGAGGAATTTGGCTCCCATTAGAGTTTACAATGATAAAAAACAGGCCTATATGTGCCTTAGTCTGAAAGAGGGTGAATCAATCACCTCTTTTGTGGAGCAGTTCTATAGAGATGCTCAACCCCTACTGCTTGCTAAAATGATACCTCTTGATGGTGTCATTGCAGCCATTCTGAGCGGTTGACGTCTCACCCTTCTATAACTTGACATCTTATCTCTGTAAAGCGCCACCTCCAAACTATCCGAGATATTAAAGAGGCTCTACTTGAGGTTGCATATATTTATAACGCTGAAGCTACTTCAGCTGTTGGGTCACCTCCCCAGGGGTTGACTATTAAAATTGTTCAACTGAAGCCCCGCCAAAGGAGGCTATGATGATCCCTAAGGGCTTCTTCGCCATTTACTACTCTTAGACCAGAACCTGCAGTGCAACTAAAACCTAATTTTCTTCTGCCCAGCAAACTTAAAATTCTTAAGCCTGTAATTCAGGGTAGATCCGCTTCACTGGGGCCGCACTTCCTACCCCCATCTTGTCATTAAGATCATCTATTATTAGACAATGAGTCACTACCAGTGGCCGCAATGTCAGCTCCTAAGTGTAAATCCCCCTTTGGGGTGACGGTCACCTCCACCAATGATGGGCTAAAGGACCAGGTCACAAATGCTAAATTGTCTGTTTCTCCAAGGCTCACAGCCACTGATCGGCATAAAGAGGGATCATTAAAGCATCCACTTCTACAACGGTATCTCCCCAGCCACCTCTAATTCAAAAACTGTAGCCATGAGGCGGTCCAAACCCACTACATTAAAGGTCAAAAATAATATTGAGACAAATAACGCGCCTCCTCCAAAGATGAATTGGGTTGAGGAACATCCTCAGGACACTCTGATGTGCATTGAAAACCCCTCTGATAATTAATCTGAAGGGGGTGGTGAAGATGAGGGTCATTATGTTTTATGAGCCCCAGGTGAAGTGGAGATACCCAACCGATTGAGCCCAGAAAGATTGGATACAGCTAAGATACCCCGCAGAATTTATCTGTATCAGGTAATGAGAGGCCTGGAGGTTATCAATACCACCAGCGATGCTGACTAGCGCATTGCCACAATGATACAATTCACTCAGAGGGTGTATACACTGCAGTCTATCCGGGATAAATTCCCTGAAACTGCCAAATGCATTGCTTCTACTCTCCAGATGAAGGAGGTCCTCGCTCTTCTTCCCAACTTGGGTGGAACCTTAACAAAAGTGGAGATTGTTGTCAACGGAGTATGAAAAGTAGTTATCCTTGGCATCAGATCTCCTGTGAACGTTGTAGCATCCAAGCTTAGAAAAAAATAAAGCTGGCCCCTGACCTCGACTATACTCAGGAATTTGGTACTGCTGGTCTGGCTAACACTCGTGCTATTGGGGCTTATTCATCTTTACCCAACCAATTTGGGAAACTCCACCTCTCAACCCCTGCGGTGGCCTTAGCCAACAGTACATATGACATGCTCATTGGTACCCTGTATATACTAGAGTATGATGGGATTATCAATATGAAGCAGGGCTATCTCTCCCTGCTTAACTATGAGGTTCCCCTGATTCTAGACAACAATGAGATTAATAAAAAGGAATACGCTTGCAATATTTTATATCATTTCTCCACACTATCATTACACTATACGACGGAGGGATGGAATACTAAGATGCTACTTGAATCAGTGGACGCTCTTGATAAATTTCATTTTATGCATCTGAAAAAGTGTTGATTAAAGCGGGTGAGCAAAAGGTGATTGACTCTAAGACTACCCTGCAATTCCCTCACAACTGCCTGTTACACATAACGAGCATTGATGGAATCAGTCCTTTAGAACCTCAAATATTACCAGGCATTCTAGATCAAGCCTATCAACGCCCTATCTGTATACTAATGGGGAATCTTAACCAATAGAGATATGGTCTTAAAGAAGCATCAGGAGAATGGTAAAGGTCTGATGATCCCAGTTAAAGAATTTACCAGGTTCACTACAGTGGGTCTATGTCAGATATGGGCCTGCCTCTGACAAATCATTATGTACATTGCCTGACGTTCATATCTCCGCTGATATAACCACTAAATAGCTTAAAAAAGTTAATAGTTTATTGGAGTCCTACAGCGACATATTTCTAAATATGAGACCGACTATGGTCATATGAAGGGTTGGAGTCATACCATCAATGTTGTGGATGCTAGTCCCATCTGATCCAAAACTCATCGCAAATCCAAAGTTGAGGAACAACAGATGAGGAAGGAGCTCAAACAGCTATTAGACGCTGGCCTATTGGTACCTTCACAAAGTCCATAGTCGTCACCTCTCCTCCTTATAAAAAAGAAAAATGGCGGTCATCAGGTTGTGATGGACTACCGCCATCTAAACAACCTCACAAAAAAGGATAGTTATCCCATATCCTGCATTGACGACGCCCTGGAACAACTCTCCAGATCTAACTTTTTCTCAGCAATGGACTTAGCTAGTGGCTATTAGCAGATAAACCTCTCTCCTCAAGATCTGGAGAAATGCGCTCTTATAAGCAGTGAGGTCTTATTTTATCCCACCTGATTACCTCAAGGGTTGTGCAACGCTCTTGCAACTTTCCAGCGAGCCATGGATCACATCTTGCAGGACCTTAAGTTAAGTTGCGCCATCGATTATCTGGATGACATTACAGTGTTTTCTAAAACCTTTAATTATCATCTTAATTACTTAAAAGAAGTCTTCCAACGCTTACGTCAGTCCAACCTTAAATTAAAGACCTCCAAGTGCTCTTTTTTAGAAAAAGTTAGATTTCCTTAAACACGCCATCTCCCAGGAGGGGATTCAACCCATTCAAGACAAGGTTGAGGCGATATCTAAAATGCCTACCCCCAAAAATCCTGCGTGATGACCACATATTCTTGGGTATGATGGGGTACTAAACCAATTTATCCCCGTGTTCGCCCAACTGAGTGAGCCTCTTGTACGGCTATTGGTGAAGAACATCCCTTTTCCTTGAGGAGATGAACAAAAAGTCGCATTTGAGACACTAAAACAGTTGTTACAAAAGCGCCCTATCCTTCTCCACCCTGATTACATTGAACTTTTCCTTATGTTTACTGATGCCTTTGACTACATTGTTGGAGCTATTATGGCTCAATTGGATGATAATGGCGTGAAACAACCCATCTTCTATTTCAGCAAGACGTTGTCAAAGGCTGAACGAAAGTACAGTCTCACTGAAAAAAGTGCCTTGCGGTCACAATGGCTGTAAAATACTACCGCCCTTTTCTATATGGAACTTCCTTCACTATGGTCACTGATCACGCCTCCCTGAAATGGTTAAAAATATGAAGGATTCCACCAGGAGGTTGGATCGCTGGGCCTTAAAGCTCCAACACTATGATATGAAGATTGAGCACCGAGTTGGAACCCATCATATGAACGTTGATGGCTTAACTTGTCTGCCTATCTTTCATCTGAATAATAGTGAAGCTGAGAGGCTACATGACCTCCTTATGACCCCTGACGCCTGTGAAGACGATGATGAACCTGTACAGAAAATGTTATCCCAACACTCCCACAATACCAAGGTGGAAAGTGGGAAAGTGTATAAGAAAATAGGGGTGAATTGGTTGCCTTATCTACGACCTTCAGAGAGAGTTCCCATAATCTTGGAGGTCCATTCTATGCTAGGGCATAGTGGAACACGTAAAACCTATTAGTGGTTGAAGGATTGTTATTACTGGGAAGGAATTATGGAGTCTATCATCGAAGTGCTGGATGTCTGCCTAATCTTTAAGAAGAAATCCAGCTATAAACCCAAGTATCAATACCAATATACCACGCCTCAACAGCTGTTTCATACTATATACCTGGACGTGGTAGGTCCGCTACCTCAGACTACCAGTGGGAATCGCTATATCCTGGTAGGCATTGATCACTTCACCAAATGGGTTGAAGCAGTTGCCCTTCATCCCAGACCGCAAATGCTACTGCCACCTTCCTCCATCAACAAATTTCACCTGGAATGGTTGTCCCCAGGCCCTACTAAGTGTGACAATGGGAAGAATTTCACCTCATGGGTGGTAAAGCTATTGGCTACTTCTATGGGGACGCAGCAACTTTTCTTAACCCCCTACTATCCCTCCACAAATGGTACTGTGGAAAGAGCTAATAGAACCCTGGTTTCCATATTATAAAAATGGTCAGCTCTGATCCCTTATACTGGGATTAATTTTACCTAGTGCCCTCATGGCCTACTGCATCAGCTACCATCAAATCCTTAAAATTTCTCCCTTCCATTTATTATATGATCAGGAGCCAGGGGTATCAGCCCTGATAGCAAAAAAGCGTCATCTCTAGTGGTGAGGAACTTGGAAACAGCCATGAGAAGATTAGCTCACCATCTCATTCAGCTTCAATCTGAGGCTATGACTAACCTAGCTAAAACGGTCACTAAAGAAGGACAAAACTGCCAATAAGTTTTTTCTCCCCTGCCTTCATTTCAAGTGTCTGATATGGTCTTATACTACCATAATCACATCACTTCAAGAAGCGGCAAGATTGGCTCAATTTGGGAGGGTCCATTCACAATCACTTACAAGAGAGGATATGAGTACTCTATCAAATCTTTAGCTACAGGGATTATCATAAATTGGATACTTGGCCGTTTCCTTCAGCCCTATTCTCCCCCCCCAACATTCTTGAGGAGGTTGATGTTGTACATTTGCCAACTCAACTTTGGCAAAAAAATGTTGGAGGTAAGAATAGTTCAAAATCAACAAATACAATTGGCCAATTGCATGTTGAATCTCAAAGTAATATTAATTTAAGCAAAAATAATGATAATATCGGCAAAAAGGCCCTGGCTAATTCTCAGTGGAACCCCACAAATCGGGGCAATACTTTTCCAAATACAAAATGAGCTATTAACTTGAAATCCAGTAATCAGATTTCTTCAACCACACGCATATTCTGAGGAATCTATCAAATGGTTCTCCTCCTGCCACCTTGAGTTCCCTTACAACACCTAAGTGGGTACCACCCCCTTTTATAGGCGTGGTGGAGATCCCCCAAGGTGAAATTATTTTATCAAATGGTGATTGGTTGAAATATATCAAATCTTTACCACATGGGTACATTCTGCCCCAATAATACCTTACCATCAGTCATTCAGCCAAAATGAAATGAGTTTTCCAAGCTTTGATAGGTAAGATTTACATATTTCCTTATTCAGATGGTGACAAGCATTATAAAATTATCTTTAGATTCCCTTAAACCCTCAATATAATTTAAATACTGCCCAGTCAGATATCGAGGGGATTCATTTTTTCCCTGCGTCAACACTAATGAAATTTATAAAGCTCAAGATTTTATTTATTAGTGTTTTTTAGCCTTTTTATTTATAAATCCGTTGTGGAATCCAGTGACATTTAAACACCACTGAGCATCCAAACAGCTGGATTCCTACAAAAATAGCTGAGCCATAAGCTGAGAGCCCTGAAATTAACTCCACATACAACACCTTGGGTAGAAGGTGAGATGGTAGTTTGTCTAACTCACTGCCAACATGGTATCAGTGAGTAAGTGAGTATGAGTCATGGGGGTGTGAGTGATTCATTAAAAAATCTGGTTTCCCGCCACTGAAACAGCATTTTCCTCAGATGTAAAATCAACTTTAAAGTACACTTAAAAAGTCTGAAGTCAATGAATCCAACAGTTGCAAAAGTGGTGGTTGCAAGCTAAATAACTGCTCTGTCAGTGTACAGGAATAATTTCTCATTAAGTGACTTGAGGGCACAAGTAAGTTCCAGAACAATGGAGGGTGAGATGATGAGGGAAATCAAGTGCAAGCAAAGGAGGTGGAGCACTAAGTCTCTCAAAGGGACATATTTATGGTTTGTACTATCTGGACTATTTAAATTAATCTAAACACACCTCTTCCAGTGGTGCAGGAAAAGCTAGGTTATAGTGCAATGCTTCCCCATGCTGTAGCGACCAGCAGTGGAGCCAATGACATAGGCATTGGTGGTAGGTTGGAAGTGCAATTAAAATGAACTTGTCAATAAGACTCTTTAAATGTAAGTTTTAAGCAAAAAAAGTTTCCAATGTAAAAGTAGCTTTTTGGAATATTCCAATACATTCTTTAGTGCAAAATCAAACAAATATAAGAAACCAATGGTTTCACGCTCTAGTAGGACTATGTGCAACCTATTTTGCTTTAGTTTTTCAACTAGATTAATTTTTATTATAAAAATTAAATTAAAGCAAATCTAAATATAATTTAAAGTTAATAACAAAAATTGATCTATTAGAATAAACGGAATATAGCTTTAATATTCAGGAATACAACTAAAAAGTAGCTTTTCCTGATACTAGCGTCTAAATAGTCTATCTGATAATTAAGAGGGGATTATAAGATAGATTTCCTTTGTTTATAAGAACATTTGCGCATAGCCAAGCATTAAGTATTGGAATGACATTAGAATGCCAATATAGCTTGTATAATGTTAATTAGCAATGCATTGACGAGTATAAGGTGTAAATCTTTATAGGGATTTTGACATTCATTAATGATCAATTAATGGGTTGGGAAGGAAGGTTGCTCAGGTGAATTGGTAGGTGGAGCGCTAAGAAAGAAATCTACCCAAATTTATTAGTAAAAACAAGTTGTCATCTATCTATTAATGTTATGTAAATTAATATCAATAGTAATTTTATGACTTATGACCAATAAAGTATCAATTTTTAGAATAAATAATAGTAGTCTAAGTGGAGATTAATTAAGTTTATAGATAAATAGAGAGCACAAGTCAAGGCTTCAAAATTATTATGGCAAAGCAACGCATAAACTATCAGAGACCTTAGAGAATTAAGATAGCTGTGTTTATAGTAATAGATAAAATTGATGATTAGCAATATTACTTTGACAGTGTTAATCAAGCTCTATATAATGATGGTCAGTCCACCAATGATTTGGATTAGGGTATCAACTCCCTGAATATCATAACATTCTACCAAATGCAGGTATAATAGAATTAAAGTACAACTTGTAGCTTCCAACTGAAAACTTGGGCAGGTCAAACAATAGCGTCTGGTGGAATTTTATTATCTCTCTAGCATGTTTAATCAATTCCTTCAAGGGTTTATAGATAATTATGTTAATGATATCTAAAGTCAAAAAAATGGTCAACCTCTAAGAATGTGGGGTGATTCACCTGGTATACTTTATTATATGTGAGCCAAAGTTGATGAGGAGTTTTATGCACATCCCTTGCCTAAAATCTCTACAAGCTACTAACTTCAATTATTTTAGGCCCACTTATATCCTAGTGAACATAACATGTGAATTACTTTTGCCGCAGCCTTCACAACCAAATTCATAACTCTTGGTGCTTTCTGCTCACGCTATACTGACAACCTCTACTAGGGGATGCTCCAGCGGCTCAAAGTCAGTTTGTTTCCACACCTTATTAAGTCAATCCAGAGGTTCAATTGGATCATTTTAGTCTGCAAGGCCCTGCAAAAATGGATGATAATAATCTGTTAATCTGATCATCTTAATTAAATTTGAAGATAGTGCATATGTACACAACTTTATTGCCTTGTTTGAAATAATCATGGAGGTTGCCCCTGAGGCCGCTAAGATGGCAACTATAATGAGTTCCATAAAATTTGAAAGTCAAGGGCTAGTAATGAAAAAGTTAAAAGAAGTAGTATGACTTACTTTAAATTAAAAGAATCATTGCACAAAAATTTGGTGGATCATAATTGATGAAATACAGAGAACACTGTTTCTTAATTTCTTCTTTAATAAAGTTATTTCTTTTTGGTTTGGAAAAACGTTTTTACCATGAGGATCCGTTTTTTATGGAGGCAAGGTGCTAAATAATTTTGACGCCTATTTGTTCTTTGTTCTCCTGTGAGCCATACAAGGAGATATATTGTGTATTATTACCAGTGATCGTTGAAGATCACAATTTAACCAAAATGGTTAACTATCTTAGCCAAAGAGCCGTCAATTTGAGCGCCTACCCAAATCAACTGTAACCTTTAATATAGTCAATAAGTTTCTCAACAAATGAAGAAAAGAAATTGCCTCTTAGTTATTTTCTAATACATTTGGATCTCACAAATAACTTGTCAATTATGCAACCATTAAGGCACTACGCAAGTCACTTCCATGTTGTGTTTGTTAAGCCTAAGGTACACATTATATACCCAGAAAGTGATGATGACTCAGGAAAAAGTGAGATGGAATAAGACAGGGATATTCTACTTATGCCAGCTCTTGTAAAGTCTTAATTAATACTAAAATTGACATTTCTTCAACGAATTTAGAAATGGCAACCAGAGATATATGGCGCTTTACTACCATATTCTTCTTATTTATTAATAGTGAAGAGGTAGCTGTAACTGTTCTGTTACTTCCAAAAAGTGAAGGTGTAATGATATATGAGTTAGACGTGAAATATTATGCCCAGAAAATTATAACAATGAGAGCCTCCAGTCACCTCTGGAAAATGCTCAAATTAGACGGGGATCCACATGGTTATACCTATTAGGTCTTTGAGGTAATCAAACCCACTTTTATGTAAAGAACTACTTTTTTAATTGGGTCAAGCTGACACTATGTAGGTCAAATTAATCAATGCACCAGACTCCTCTTTTTCTGAATGCACCTACATTGATAATATGGTCAATAAAATAATAATAAAAAATATCATGGAAAGTAGGTAACTAAATAATAATGTGTTCACTAAATTATAAAAAACAGGCCTTTCCCTGGATATAGATCACTAAACATTATAAAGTACCAGGGACATAAATAACAACTAATAACCTATAATGTACTGCAGCTGCGATTTGGCCATATAGTAGTATCTTATCATGCTATTGTGTTACCTAATCATATGAAGACTTTATAATTGGTATTACTTTTAATAAGATATGGAGTTAAAGCTGATATTTAAGAAAACTACATAAAACTAAATCAAAATTTCTCAAATATTTCCAAGTTAGAGGAATGAGGACCCTGCGCCTAAGATTAAAGAAGTAAAACTTGCGTTTAAGGATGACATAGTGCCAATTGATTATCAGAGTTTTTAGCCGTACTTAACAATTGCCCAAACAATTTAAAGAATTTAGGGCATTCCTCTGATAACTAATTATAGTTTAACCAGTCTAGCGGGCCATTAGATTTAATTGGTAACCAAAATTAAACCATTTTCCTAAGAATTATATGGCAAATATTTTCACCTTTCTTTTGAGCAAACTTGGAACCTGTTACCGCGCCAGGGTTTATCCTTTCCCAACTATAGAGAAATCTAGTTGCTTTTAACTACTTTTTATGATCAATTTATTAAAATTAAGTGACATAAAATTGTAACTCTTGTTCATTTCTTATCAGTCAATAAAGTGAAAAATATAATTTTTTTATCTGGAATACTTAGACTTTACCACAACAAATTGCAATCTTTGTGTTCACTGGTACCTTGTGAACGCTTAACTGGTTGAAAAAAAGATGAAGAGGACTAAGATTTATACTTTTTGAAGAGTATGATGTTATCATTGCTAAGACTTTGATTTAAATTTGTTCACAACTCGTGTTAAACCTTATCAATACTAGAAATTATCTTAAAATTTTCATATGACCTATTAGACGTTCAGATGTGGTTGATAAGTTTGTCAACAAAGAAATCATCCAGCTTGTTCAACAAGGAATGTTAGTGCTCTTCAAGAGACCCTGGGCCTCCCAAGTTGATTATTATAAAAAGGATGAAATGTATCACATGGTAATTGATATAGGAAGTTGAGTAACGTTACCAAAAAACTTTTATCAATAAAGACGCATTGACAACGCACTAGACCACTTAGCTGTGCGTAATACTTTCAGTCATGGATATAATTTTTAGCTATTTGTAAATTGATGTCTCAAAAGGTATCAGGAGAAGTGTGCTTTGATTATGGACCAAAACCTTAACTAACCCACTTGGATGCCACAAGGGTTGTGCAACCCCCAGTGACCTTTTAGCGGGCCATGGACAGCATCTTAAGCAATTTAAAAAATCTCCTGTGTTTTCATATTTTTAATGATAATGATGTTTTTTACCAAAAATTTACTGAAAACCTGCAATAACTGGAAGAAGTGTATTATTGCCTCGCCAATGTTTATCTTGAGATCAATCCACATAAGTGGAACTTCTACCATGAGCAACTTTAATATCTGGGATTTATCATTAAAAACATGGATTAGGCACTAGCTGGAAATTTTGAGGCTCATCAAACAGGAGACGCAGTTAAGTAGAAAGCGCGACATTCAGGTATTCCCTGAATGTTTGTATACTATTGACTTTCATTTTAAATTTTAGCAATTTAGGTGAACCATTTTAAACCTCCGCAAAAAATGGCGTACAATTTTAAATAGTTGGTAAACTACCAGCTGGTCTTTTGACAAACCAGTACTTTGCCTCACCAAAGCGCTATTAGTTATGTTCTCAAACTTTAAAACGTTTACAATTCAAACGGATGCTTCCCTCATCGCTTTAGGAGTTGTATTATTGCAAATTGCTTATGAGGTAGACAAGTATCCTGTGAATTACTTCAGCCAAACGTTGGATGTACATGAACATAATTATACATTTACTGAGAAAGAATGATTGTCATTCCACTATGTGTAAATTTATGGGTTTGTGTCCATGGTGTACTTTTTCCATGGTAACTGAATATGCCTCCTTGTGCTGATTACAGAATCTGAAGGTGGCAGAAGGGAGGTTGTACAAATGGTCTTTAAGAATATAATACTATGACTTCTGATTAAAGCTTCATCATGGCGTTAAACACCAAAACGCTGAATATCTCTCTTAATTGCCTATAGTGACCTTAGCAGCTGAACTGTACAATGTATTAAACTAAAATTTGTTAACTCATCAATATGGTAATGAGCTTGAAGGATGTTCAATGCATGCTGAAAAACTGAAGAATAATACTCTTGTTGTGAGTGTTAACTCTTATAAGGTCATTGACGACCACCACTTTATGACTTCCAGGACTGCCAATTGGACTAATTTTGATTATTGAAGCACATAAGCCAAGAGGGAACAGGCATTATAAAAAAACTTAAAAGCTAAAAGGTTATTATTAGTCATTAATATCTACTGATATTCATGAGACTCAAATATGTTACAAAGAATGACAAGATGTGGCCCCACCAGAATGCCAATTCCTATTAATTGGGTAATATTAATTTTGCCTGGCGCACTGTCACAGTATATAATGTGGGGTCATTGCGCACAGTTTTAGGCAATTCAATATAATTATTGCCATCAACCACCTTTCTAAATAGTGGAGGCCAAAGCAGTTAGGAACTTAGGCGCTACAACGAAGACAAATTTTTAAGAAGCCATAGTTTGATGGCATGGATTGCAAAAATTATAATTAAAAATGGGACAAAATGAACGTCTCGTATCATTCCCAAACTCAATGATTTAATTAGCATTTAAGGAAGTTTCTACCCCTTTTCATCCAGAAACTAATGTCACCATGGAAAAAATGAATGCCCATCTAGTTGGCATCCTGAAGTAGGTAACCACAGTCAAGCCCCCCATCTGGAATCTGTTTTTGAAATATGATATGTTCTAATATAGTATTGAATCCCATTATTCAACAGGGAAGTCACCATTTACATTTTTTTCTGGAGAGCATCCTGTGCGCCAACCTTTTTATACTTAAGTTTTCATTGAGAGAGTATCAGTCCAATTGTATATTTTAATAATTTAATGCAATTTATGAGCCAGCTACAGAGAGATGCTAACTTTAGTGCTCTGGCATTAAATTCTAGACTCATAAATGAAAAATCTAGGATTGATGGCCTTTACCAAATCTCGCCATAGGGGAACTGGTCTTACTATCACAAATAGGAATATAAAAGAATTAGAAAATTGGAGCGCATATGGAAAGATATTATGATATCTTTGAGAACACACCAAATGATGCCTACACTAAAAAGGATTATACTAGGGGTTACCATATTAATCAAAAGAATGCCAAGTTCCTAAAGAAGTATGAAAAAAGCTCAGCCCTTTCAGCCACTGTTTTACAATAACCTATTTTACCTCACACTCATATTTGTTCCCAGATGTTCAGTCAAGTGAGGAAAAATGTTGCGTAGATCTGAACAACAATCTCACAAATTATTTATTTCATTTAAACTTATAATTAACAAATATGATGACATAGGATTTGATTAACTTGATTACCGTCATTCTGGCATCAATTAAAATTATTGCTTTGCTATTATTTAACTTATTTCAACGCCTCAAATTTCTGGTTGTTATGAGTTACAATTGAATCATTAAACTATGCAGTGCAACTCTTGAATCCCTTATACTTAGATACCTTGCCCACTGATATGGTTTTTGTATCACTCATTATATTATCGCATTATCAACTACCTTTAGTTTGATTCAGCATAAATTTCGTCATGTAGAGTTATATTATCATTTCGTTGACCATACTCCAGTGTCTTAGTTTTTACAGACTGATTGATATTATTTAAACTATCTTGAGACTGAAGCCTTAGTGTCCCTGAATGTATCAGGCAGAAAGCTATTGGACCAAAATTCCTCAGTTCTTTGTAAGTTACCAATTATTTGCATCAATTAGAATGAAGAAATTAGATATTATATCTTGAAGGGACTGCCATTGTTAGAGGGAATTTTTATATAGCTTCTAAAAGTGTACCATCTTAAAGAATATTCACCACTAGCCTAACCTTACTGTCTGTATTTGATACTATAGATTGATTTTAGCTTTATTTAAATGAAACTTAAATAAAAATTTAGGTGTTATTGTGCTTTCATCTAAAGTCACAATCTTTGAAAATTATTTTTTGAAAGTGTATTTTAAAACCTGTGCCTTTTTAATTTGATTTCAAAGTGCCTGTTTTACCAAGCCTTGAGATTTTTAGTGTAAGCTAGGCTGATCTTTTACTCAGTGAAATTTAAAGCGTCTTAAACTTGGATAAATACATCAATCCATAGGTTGGAGGTGTCATTTAGGAATTAGCATAAACGGTTTGTAGGCTAAAAGTTTTTAGAGGTTCTGACGCCTTTTTTGGGCTACATTGTCCACCCTATAAACCTTAGAGCTTGATAGGCTGTAGCCTTGTTATTTTCAATATTAAGTGTTATTGTGAGCTTACATATAAGTAGATACAAGTGCCTTTACAGAGGTGGTTACTGAGCCACCATCAAGTTTCACATTTAACACTTAGAGATCTTCAGCAACTTGGTTGAACTCAATCTCCAAGAACATAGGCACAAAAGTAGACCATATTCAACTTTTTGACATCTTTTCTCAATCCTGCGCTTTACTGTCAAGCTGCATCAATTTCTTGATAATTTAACCCCATTATATTCACACATATTCGTCACAGGGGTGGGTTTACAAATTGTTTTATAAATATCTCCATAACATTATAATAGATGATACATTCCTTCCAATTATGTATTTTATTTTATAAACGAATAAACTATTGTTGAGCCTTTATATAAAGTGCGATTAAGATTCTATCATTTATACCTGATAAATATTAAAAGGCCTTTCTTTCAAGTAAAATAGTTTTGAGATTGATTCAAGTTTAGCTGTTAGTATTTTCGATATTTCTTATGTCTTAGATATGCTTGTAAAAGTGTATATTTATTTAACGCCTGATACTACAGTTTAATTTTTGTATTCTTGTCATTATGCTGAGGAAATGCAGTATATGAGCTATAAAAATATGAGTTTTAGTGAATAAGCTATAGCATTACAGACTAAATCAACGATAAAATTTTATCCAGATGTTAAAAGGATTAAAATGAAAATTACTTACAATAACTACTAATCTATTCTCTTCTAGCACGTTATTTAAGATTCTTTTATTCCTATACTATAGTCTGAATCATTGTTCCTGATTTCATAATTTATAAGAACTAGTTTTCTCTCATTTTTTTAAATTACAAGCTAGGTTTATATTCTAAACTTTTGGCTTAGTTACCCATTTGGACTCCCTACAAGACTGCATCAGCTGCGGTTCTTCAGATTAGCGCCACATTTAGGTTTTTTAACATTAAAAAGGTTTGAATACTATTATTACTAATTTGTTTTGGTTGAATGCTTTCCATAACACTAAATTGACATTTAATGGTTGTATTGTTCTATTGCTCTGTTATTGAAATGATTTATTCTATGGCAAAAGCGCACTTTTAGCTAGTAGTCTTTCTAGAAAACTTGGAAGCCATATTTATACTTTTTTAGCAACAGATTGGTAAAGTTAAGAAAACTAAAGGTAAATATGAATGGTACAATTATTTACTTTAATTGTGGCGTTTAAAGCATAATATCTCATAAGAGTTAATTTTGCTTTATTATATGATCTTTTACTCTGTTCTTGGTTTGCTTGAACAGTATAAACTATCAAATTTTTACTTTAATGATATCTTAACCCTTCTTTTAGATTTTTAGTAATATAGTTGCATCTTTAGACTACAATGTAAAAATGGGTCCATTTATAAATTAGCAAAAAGTTATAGGGTAATGCTTATGGTATAGGTTGAACAGATAAGATGAGCATTAGAAGCTTATAGTAATTTTTTAATTTGACTAAGTTCATTAACAAAACTGTTTTCCCTATACAGGCTTATCCACAGGATTGACATAGGATATACTTTAAGTTTAGTTCCTGGCATTTGACTGAGCTGCGTAAATATCAGCTTTATACATCATAAGCAGCCAAAATTTAACTACTAATATACGTGTATTAAATTTTTATGAGCTTTAGTCACATGACTATCATTTCCTTTTTCACACTATACTTTAGCTATAAAGATGTTTGTTGTTGTGAGAATAAATAATGATCTCTATTAGCCTCTTATCTACCCTTTTTTGGCGTTAATGGTGAAAATTCTGTTTACTTGGCTTAAGAAACTTTCTTTAAGTGGCAACTATAAAGGATACTGCTCTCATTATCTACATATATGTGTCTTCTTAGAGTCATAGCACAGAAGTCCGTCATACTGAACATTAAATTGGTAATGTGACTCATTTTCTCTAAGTAAGCTAGTTAAATATTTACCTTTTTTAAATAAAAACCTAATTTCAAGATTTTTATTTCTTATTGCCTGAGATAGAAAGCTGAAAATAAAAACTAGCTAAAATTGCTTAAAAACTTTCAAAATCATATTTTGTGGAAGCTTGCAGTTGATAATCTCTAGAATTTAGAATAGAAATGACAGATGAGAGTAGGTGTTTTTCACATATATTTAATAAGAATAAAAAAGAACCCTCTTGTTCTGACTTGTAAATCTTTCATTTGTATAAGAAGGTATGGGTGGTGACTTAAACAAGTAACTAGTAAGATCGTCTTAAGTTAGTAGCTTTAAAACAAAACAAAAGTTATAGATAAGACTATGAGCTCTTCTAATTAGATATTTTTAGGAGTGATTTTTTACTTCATCAATAAGAATCCCAGAAAAGAAATATAAATAGAATTAAAGATGTAAAAAGGGATAGACACATAAATAAGGACGCATGCTATGTCTTATTGTGGACTTAAGTCAAATGCCTGGTGTTGCACAATCATAGTTTCAAAGAGGCTCCAAGATAAAAGTTTATTGCTGTTTTATCTCAATCCGTTGATATAGGCGCTCAGATTCAAACATGACAACTTTAAATTTACTTTTAAATAGAAAACTTATTGATGCATCAGGGTTTCAGATTGTCACAATTAAAATCAGAAGAACAACTTTTCAATCATAACTAACCATATTTTGGGTAGATATTTTCATTCATAGAGATTCACCAAACAGTTTTAATGAAAAACTTAATTTTTAATATTCCATTTAAACCTATAAAAGTGGTTATAAGTTTAGTGATTTAACAACTTTTTTATTAAGTTCAGATGCAAACTAAAGGTTTCTGATACAGTTTCCCCTAAACTTTAGTATCAAGGGAAAAGATTGTGTATAATGTTCCATAATATCTTCATTTAAAAATATTACTTTAATATGTTATAACCCTCTCAAAAATATTTGGAGGATCTTAAAACCATAAGCAAAGTTGTAGATCCTATTAATGGTAAACACTGACAAAAAGACTCTCAAGTTTTTCACCTTTTTGTATGTAATAACATAGGGCCCTCTCATATGTAACCATATTTTCTCTTCTGTGATGTGATATAATTGTGGTAAGTTTATCAAATCTAATAAGTGAAGCGCAGGTATATGCTATTGGTTCTGTTTGCAGCCTTGCCTTCCTTGAGAACATCTTTGATAGGTTAATCAAAGCATCAGATTGTAGCTGTACAATATTTTGGGGGCCTTTTCGTAGCCTCGTCATGTTTTTTCTTATTTGTAAGGAATCCTTAGCCAATAATGATATTATAAAAACTTGCGTCTATACAAGCCTTGGTAAGGTGACATTCTTAGGATTTAGTTATAGTTAACGCAGTACACAATGAAGGTGAGAAAAGCATTGTTCAAGTGTTAAAATCAGTAGCAACCAGTTTCCTTAGGATTTAGACCAAAGTTCTATTACAGAACCACAATACTAATCATTAGTGATAGTAAGGGTCCAAGAAGAGTGTTGAGTTTCTTTGGAACTTAAGTAGTTTTTAATTACATAAGGTGTAAAATTTGGACACCGTCTCACATCTAAACTGCAGGACATATATAGCGAGTAGAAATGTTATGATGTCAGAAGAATGCCAAAACTTAGGAAGTTTGAGCCAAGTAAGCAATGGCTTCAAGCTTATTCTCTAAAATGGTCAGTTGCAACCATAATATACTATTTTTCACTGGTAGATTTTGGTAAGGGAACTACAACATCCAAACTGATAGTGCAGAACGGTTGTGGGGATTGGTCCCTGGTAATAGTACTTGGTCCTCTGGGCGGTTTGCTTTATAAATGGTAACCAGGCGTCCAATACTCTGCTGATTGAGTCCATTATACTTTCTAATAGTAACAGACCTTGATCTATTCCTGAGTTTTTTGGTTTTTAAAGAATTTTCAAAGGTGATGTGAGTGTATACAATCAAAGAAAATGTTCCAAAAGGAAGAGATAGAGTACCAATTTGCACTTACTGTAATTCTTGGGGGAAACCCATTGCGCCTCAACCTGGAGTTTTATTTCATCAGAACCAAGAAAAAGAAAATAAGGCAGCTTAAACTTCATCAACAGTGCGATCTAGCTCATTTGGTAGATGAAAGGTGTGCGATGGCCATAACCTGAAGGTATTCCCTTTATTTCCTCTTCTAACCACCATGGAGTTGTTGGAGAGGTTCAAAGGTATGCAAGGAGGTGGTGTTAGCCAGAAACCATTACCAAAAGGAAGGACGCAGCTTCCCACCTTGCCAGAAACCAATCTTTACTTAGTTCAGGTTTGTCAAAAAGAGGAAGTCAATACTAAACAAAAGAAAATTATTGCAAATTAATCATGTACTAAGATTTCCTGTCCAACTTCCATCCTTGCTACCCATTAAGGCGATCCCATTTCAATGGAATCAGGCGTCCCAAACCCATTTGATATAAAATGGGACCGCTTATCTCCCTAATGCTGAGAGCAACTTGCCAGCTGTTGATAAATTATTGCTAACTCACTAATTGGAAACACGCTTCCACAAATTTTGTAATTAATTTGAAATTAATCCAGCTGGTCAAGATGGGTCCAAGCTGGTATCAAAACCGCTTTAGTCTACTGATCCTTCAGAATCAAGCGCGGTAGGGCTTTCAAATGTTTAAGTACACCCCTCCTATTCCCAAATTATATGTCTCTTAGGACAGCAGACTTCAATAGTATATAATGTCAAACAATTCCTTTACTTTGGTTTTCAGTAAACAGAACCTCTTAAAAACAAATAATTTTTAGTTTAATTTTAATTTTTATGTTAGCTGCAATACTTGCTAAGCTGTTGTGTTTCCAAATCTGCGCAAGGATTGGGATATAATGGTGATTGTGACCGCGCTTCTGCCTTCCCTGCTTGAGCGGAAATTTCCGTATGGGGCCCATTTGGGCTTATATATCATCTTAGATGCCTTGCGGTATTACAATCTCACCCTGTTTTTTGAGAATTCTCTTTCTCAGTTTACTAAGCTCTTCATTAATTTTGCATTTTCCTATCAACTGTATTGTATATTATTTCAACATGCATTCTGCGCCTGGGGAGAATTTCTCTCTTAATTCTCTGCAGCCAAGGTTAATACCATGGGGTAACATATGAGAGTGCTGGTACCAATATTGTGAATTTATAATCCTCAGTTTTCCCTTTAAATAAATACAATTTTTTGTGATTTGCTATAACATTGGTAATCTGGCTTGTTTCTTGGGAGTCTAAACATCAAGATTGGCTTTGAGTATTATTTTTATTAGCCGTTGCCATGACATAATTACCAACACATAAAATCACTAAAAACTACACTTCTATTTGAAGTAGGTGTGAGCTGGTTCTATATTACCAGATGAGCCTACAATAGATGCTTAGTTTAGTGTTTTTAGTATGCTCAGTTCATCAATTTGTCAGATGTTCCTGCACAATGGTGGTGGATTTATTTCTGATTAACACCCTCTGGAAGTTTTGAATTACACTTCCACTTGACAGGTTGTATCTCAAAGTTACACTGGGCGGATTCTCCAAAAAGGTAATATATTTAAATGGAAATATAGGTTATAATTCGACCTAATTTTTATTATAAATAGAGGGAATATTTATAGGCTTTTTTATGGTTTATAATCTATCAGAGTGAATTAATCTCTGCGCGATCAAATCTTCAATCAATTGATCAAGATCAGATTGATCAAAATCTCTTTCTGCTAAGCATCACTTTTCGAAAATCAATTCAGCCTGAAATTTAGCTCCACTAAAGAGATTTACGAAAACTATTAGTAAATATGGTGGGAAACCCCGCAAAAGAACCCGCAGGCTATGCCAAACGAGCCAGCACCACCCCAAACGAAGCAACCCTCGGTTACCCACCTCAGGGTCAACCAGAATCACCCGCTCTCAAGCAGCAGCCATGAAAGCAGGCACCACCCCCCAACCTGGAGCTACTCCAACTAGCGCCAGTTCACCTGATCGCACTTCTGCAACCTGCACGCCTAACAGCTCTGTGTGTGCTGCCTCCCACCAACCTGCTGGGCCCCCTCCAACCAAGGAGGCCATCACCCACACTGTTTTAATGGCGTCTGCTCAGTTGAATGCAACTCAGCCCATCCAGGCATTCACCTCCCCCATTGTGTCAGCTAATTCAGCCTCATCTATTATTGCTGACGCCGTGTTTCTGGCTCCCTCCATGAGGGGCGATACCCAGCTACCTGGACCCCAAATCCTCAGATGTAAGGTTGGATTAGCCGCACATTCTGGTTCACTAAGCACCAAATTGGGACAATCTACTATTCCCAATGAGGATTCAAATGGTTCGGATTTTGGAACTTCACACCAGTTCCAATCTCACCTGTCCCATTTAAACCCCGTAATTGGCACTTCTCAAGTCGGCACTTTATCGCAATATGCTGAAAACAACCAATTCACTAATTAGCCAATGAGTTTTGCCCACGAAATCACAGCAAACACTCGGGCTGAATTTACCCAAATAGATTGGGATGGTGATGAAACATCTCCCTCCTCCCAATTGGCTGGAGTTAATTCCAATCTGGATAGGACTCCCCAATTTAGCGAGGCCCAACAAACTGCCCCTCAATTTAATATGACGCCAGCAACTGCTGTAACATTCCAGAAACAAGGGAACTCCGCAAACTTGTCCAAACCACCAGCTCACACTCAACCTGCAATTGCAGCCCAAAGCAAACACAAACGTACCAAAGGAGCCACTGGGGCGTGGCAAAAACCTCTGGCACCAATGCTACCCAAAGCTGATCCCCGTGAAGTGGCGTTTATTGCTGATGTTAAGAAGAAATGGGCCGAAACTAGAGAGCAAAAAGCTCTACCTCACTCAACCCTCTCCCACGCAATTCGCCTTTATTATGGGCATAACCCTGTTGAATTCTATACAGAGGATTACTTCTCATACTTTGCAGCGATTGCGGAGACATTCCCTATTAACACCACCATCCATGAATCAGTGGAGGGCCACTACATCGATGTGGACTTCACTGAAGCTGCCCTTGCTGACCATGCTGCCACCCTCCAGGTCATTATTCCATGCGGATCTCTTCGCATCTCCCGCACATGCTCTCACCTGGAGAAAATTTCATGGGTTACTTTTTCCAACCTACCAACGACTGTTGATCCTGAGTCTCTTAAACTGGCACTCCATCGTGGTTTAATGGAGTTTGGGTCTGTTCTTTCAGTGGACTTTAGCGTCCCCTCTTACTATGCTCCCACTCAAAGAGCTCGCACTGCTAGGGCGTCGTTCATCCCCTCCCCCACTGTATCCCGTAACATTGAGGTTATTCCTCGTGTGGCGGTAGTTGGGGCATGCCCTGAGATCTTTTTTGTCGACCCTGATCAGGCGCGCCCCCAGTGTTCATGGTGTAACGCCCTTGGACACTTGTATAGTGGCTGCACAGCTCGAAAACAAGCCTTCTTAGCCACCACCCAGGGGCCTAAACCAGGCCAAAAACGATCCCACATGGCTGCAGCAGCAATTCCACAACCCACACAATGGGTTCCCGTTCAAGACCTGTCCCCTGAGGCCTTACGCCTAGCAGTTGAAACAGCTAACCCCACTATTGGTGTGGGATACCTTCGCGCTCATGCCCCCCTTCCAATGGGCACCCCCTCCAATCTCCCAGAGTCAACTACCTCTCTCACCAAGCGCAAGGCATCTCCCACAGGGTGCCCCTCTTCAGCCACCCCCACTCAGGGCTCCGCGGCACCCCCACCAACCTCCACCAGCGATTTATCGCATCAGCCCTCAGCTCCCAATGGAGCTATGCCCACCAGCATGGACTGGCAACTCGCGGCCTGCGGTAGAAGTGCCACCTCAAAGAGTCCTACCCCGACCCCACAGTCCATTTCGCGCAGATCCTTTGAAGTGTTGGAGGAAGTGAATATGGACTCAGACTCATCAAATGGGGACACCGCGGAGGTCACCATTGAGCACCCTCAGGTCCTTCCCCTGCAACGGAGCGGGGGCAGCATCCTAGGCTGGCTTACTGGGTCCTCCGCCCCCCACCCTCTCCTTCCCCTCAGAACCCTCGACGCTCCTCACGGATTGCAGCTAATAGTCAAGCTAAAGGACTCAAAACTAGCCGCCTCACAGCAGCAGGTTTAAGCGCTGGCAACCCCCCAGGACATGGAGGGGAACAGCTATGAGTCCCCATGGCAGCACCCTGGCCCTGCAATCCATCAACGCAAATGGGTTGCGGGACTTTAAGCGGAGAGCCCGCCTCCTCCAAAACTTCAGGTCAGCACAAATTGACATCGCTGCTGTCCAGGAGCCCCATATCCTCCCCCACGAACAATCTGCATGGAATGAACAGTTTGGAGGCAACTCCTTCTGGACAAACCATGCCGCCCTTATTGTTTTGAATCCCCGGGTTAAAACCCATTCTTTTTCACAATATCTAGGTGGCCGCCTCATACTGGCCAAACTCACCACTCCTGACTTCTCCTTCTTCGCTGCAAGCATCTACCTGCCTAATGCAGGTCAGGAGCAAAATCGGCTCTTGGAAGAGCTCCTCCAACTCAATCTCCCACGGAATACAGTCCTCTTAGGAGATTTCAACACAACCATAAGTCGCGTCCGTGACTCTTACCCCCTGCAGCAAAGGAACGCCCTGGATCAAGTCGCCTCCAGGATTTCCTTCGCCTGAGTGGCTTTATAGATGCGCTTCCACCCTCCGCGTCTGGCCTAGGTTGCATGACTAGGATCCAGTATGATGGAGGAGCTTTCCAGTCAGCGTCACGCATAGATATGGCACTGATTGGCCCCCTGCTAATTGGCCGCGTCTCCTCTTCCATCTCTCGTGATAACCATCTGAGTGATCACAGGTCACTCACCGTTGTCCTCACCACCACACTTAGACCGTCGCGTAAATTCTGGCCTAGGGTTGCCCCAGCTCTTCTCAACAACCCCTTCACTAAGGAGAAGCTGTCTATGACCATCCGGGAGACTCTCACCTCCCCCCACCCCACCTGCTTGACCATAAGGCTAGATGGGCGGTGACCAAGGAGGGCATCACCCGCGTTACTTACAACTGTGCCAAAGCCCAGATGACTGCAGCTCGCGCCAGAGTCAAAAGGGCGGAAGCCAGAATCAGACATCTAGAGCGAAACTGCCAGCCTTCGCCCTCTCCCAGATGGTTGGAAGACTGGGAAGCGGCGCAGGAAGCACTCCGCTTGGAGCTCACACTGCAGGAAGAACGGGCAGCAAACTTTACAACATCTCGTTACTATGCTCAATGGGAACGCCCCACCCGCTTCTTCTTTCAGAAACAGAAAGCCCGGTCAACAGCGCAGGATATTACTGCACTGAAGATTGGCACTACGACCACTTCAGATAAGGAGGAAATCACGCAGGAACTACACCGCTTCTACTCCAGCCTCTTCCATGCCACCCAGGTGGACCCATCGGACATCCAAGACTTCCTGTGGCAGGCTCCAGAGCCGCCCATTGACCCACGGGCTGATGAGGCTCTACTGGCGCCTATTTCCATCCAGGTGGTGATGGAAACCCTTCTGAAATCCCCACGGCTTAAAGCCCCAGGCCCAGACGGAATACCCTTTGAGGTGTACCTTCTGGAACCTGAAGTGATAGCCAGAACCCTCCGCGACCTCTTCGCTGCACTCTTGGTGAATGGCGAGGTCCTCCCCGACTCCAGAGGCTCAATCACGACCCTCATTCACAAGAAGTCAGACCGTGAGAACCTGGCGAACTGGCGCCCCATAGCGTTGATCAACACAGACCACAAGCTCTTCACGAAGCTTCTGGCCAACCGCATCACCAAATGGGTGTCACCTCGCCTCTCCCCATCCCAGCACGGTTTTATTCCGGGGAGGTCGTTATGGGACAGCTATAATGACCTTCACGTGACTTTGACTGCTAACTCTCGTAAGGGGAATGGCTTTGTGGCTCTTCTGGATATGGAGAAAGCATATGATCGGGTAGCCTGGAAGTATATTGATGCTTCCCTGGCCCGCTTCCATCTCCCACCCGCAGCTAGGCGCTGGAGATCAGCGCTCTATGACCAGCTCCACACCAGAGTCCTGGCGCCAATGGGTTTTACAGTGGCAGTACCAGTTGGACAAGGTCTCCGGCAAGGGGACCCCCTGAGCCCTATCCTTTTTAACATCACCCTTGACCCCCTCTTGGCCTCCTTACAGGACAAGCTAACAGGGATTCTGGTCCCAGGTAAAGCCCCCACACGCACCATGGCATTTGCAGATGACACTGCCATTGCATTTGGCTGCCCTGGGGATGTTGCCCTCGCTGCTGTGACCATTGAGAGGTACACCAAGGCGTCCAACACCATGGTCAACACCTCCAGGACTAACAGTTGTACAGGTCGGCTCCCCCACCTTCCCCCCACCATTTGGTATTGAACCTGTGCGCGGTACCTTCCGTCACCTGGGCGTTCTCACCAACCAACAAGGAGTTGCGCTAAAAGACA
This sequence comes from Massospora cicadina, assembly GCA_022478985.1. Taxonomy (NCBI): domain Eukaryota; kingdom Fungi; phylum Entomophthoromycota; class Entomophthoromycetes; order Entomophthorales; family Entomophthoraceae; genus Massospora; species Massospora cicadina. The sequence continues at coordinate 30,429 of JAKSZP010006606.1, read as the reverse complement.
ACGAGGACTTGCTCCTTGCAGCAGTTAACTCCAGGATTGCCAGCTGGAACTGGCGGCACATCACCCCCCAGGGTCGAGCTCTGATGGCCAATGTGTCCCTCCTCTCCAAAGTCTGGTTCCTAGCGCACGTCTGCCCATTCACAGATGCCTTTTATACGCGACTCAATGTACTCCTCCGCTGTTGGATCTGGGGCTCAAACCATCCACCAATAGCCCTCTCAACCTTTGCCCGACCCTGCAATGAAGGGGGCCTAGGGCTTCTGGACACGCGATCCCACGCCACCACAATCTTCCTGAAGTTCCTATGGCCGATTGTCTGCTGGGACGCGACCCCCATGCCCCAATGGGCGCCCGCCCTCCGCCAGTCAGTGTCAGCAGCTCTGGGTCTTCCTAGAGCATCTCTGACCTCATTAGGGGAGTGGCTCACAAACCACCCAGGCCATCGCCTAAAACCATCCTCATCCCCCTACTGGAACCAGGCTCTCCTTGCCCTGAAACGAGTAGGCGCGCGGATCCACCATGCCTTCCCATACAGAAGGGAAGGCCCTGGCCTCAGCCCACGTCGCCATGCAATTGTGCACAATGGACAAGTTGTCACAACTCGCCTCAACCCCCAAGATCGTCCTCCAATCCGCCCAAGACTCCTTGAGCTCCTCCCTCCCTCCGTGAGATTTGACCTTAAGGAATTGTGGACGATCGTCTATCACCCCATCCTGTCAGCAAAGGTGTCCAACACCTTATGGAGAGTGCTCCACTGTTCATACAGGACAGGGGACTGGACTGGCCCTACCTTCCAGCACCGAAGCTGCCCCCGCTGTGTGGAGCCTATTGACTCCCACCTCCATCGTTTTTTCACCTGTCCAGGTGTCGCCGCATTTTGGCCAAAGGCCCGCGCGCTCCTCCATGCTCAGCCCTGGTCTGGACACCCTGTGCAAGACCTCATGTTTGAGCAGACATTACCTGGTTGCCACCGGCCCCTCCGTGTCCTCGCCTATGCCACAGCCATCTGGACCATCCATAACTCCTTCCTTCGTGCTGCCTTTGACCAGCAGGTGTGGACCCTTCCACACATGATCACCCACTTTCAGGTACACTTTGAGATGGCCCTGAAGGTCTGCACTATGTCGCCAACCCTCCCCCGCTCAGTTGTCACTGCAGCACGGCTCTGGCGCGCAAACCCCCTCCCTTTCTCAATGCCTCCTCCCTCCCCTTCCCTCGCCTCAGGCTCTTAGGAGCCCAGGCGTAATTCAATAAACATCGATGAATCCCCCCTTGGGTTGGGACCATCTAGTACTAAAAAAAAAGATCAGATTGATCGCTAACCTTGATAGATTGTGATATATTACTCGTTCCTTCAAATGATGTCAGGGGAATTGATGAAGTAGATTTTTTGGAGATATGAGAATTCAGTGAAATCCTGACACACCCTTTCTACTGTGATATTTAATCCAGTCTTAACGCGTATAGTGGGGGTGAGTCAGTCTTACTCTCTTTATAAGTGTAATACCAAGTGTTTTGATGCCTTATTGGAGCTGCAGGTCTTGTCATATCAGTTCTCTTGATTTTAGCCACTTTTTGAAAATAATCACAAAGCTGTGAACTAGCAAAGAAGTTAATGAATATGACAAGATAGGGCTAAAAATACTAATTTAATGATAGAAAGTGTCTATATTTATAGGAGTTGTGGAAATGTTGTGCCCAAGGGACCTCCATGGCCCTGTACAATCAGGATCTTTTATGGCCTTCCAGATCAATCACCTGATCAGCGTCCTCATTGATCTGCATCACCTTTGTGACCACAAATGGTGGGGGTTGCACCTCTTGAGGTTCAGAAAGTGGGTCAAGAATTCCTGAAGGCATATCCATATATTCTAGTGTGCATGATGCTTCCTGATCAAAACTCTCATTGGTGCCTTCAGGGACAGGTTTTGTTTGCAATGGCTCAAGAGTCAACTTATTAAGACTTGATTTGGAATTAGGGATTTTGACTTGCTCATTGTCTTAAATTCCAACAACGCCCCTCAAGATCCTTTTAAATGGGGGGTATAGGGCCGAAGTAATTGCCCATGGACTCAGTTCACCACTGCACTATAATTAACGTTGGCAATGGAGTACACCACATTAACCTTATAATTGCCTTTAAAGTCTGTACCAAAGAATGTCAAGCTTGTTCTGTTGACATCTGAGTCGATGGTGGTATAAGAGAATGAGGTCACCTAATTGAAAATGGGTAAGGAGAATCAGTTAACTTTAAAATTGAGATTACTCCCTTTCTGTGGTGGTGACAATGCCTTGCGTTGCTAGGGCTTGAGCCAGACAATTTCATTAGCTAAGGCTCTTTTTGTTAAAGCAGAGTTACCAGGCACAGAGGTATCGATCTGGTACTGATTGCTACTTGGTAATCAGGGAGCACCTTATATAGAGCTTCAAAAGGGGACATCTTAATAATATGATTGTAGCTTATTCAGTAAGCGAGCAAGGCGCTGAGTAAGTAATGGTTCCAGAGGGTAGGGTTAGAGGCGGCCATCTTCTGCAAGATAGAGATGATGGTTCTTTTAGCACGTTCCCCCGCCCCATTAGTTGAAGGGTTATAAGGGGCGGTGAAACATTGGCTAGTCCAAAAAAGCGAAGTTAGTTCTTGGACTACCTGCGAGGTGAAATTTACACCATTGTCTAAAAATAAAATCTGTGGGCATCTATGCTGAGTGAAAACGGATCATATAAGGAATAGGGCTGTAGCTTTTGCAGTAATAGTGGGAATCGAAATTTCTATGATACATTTGTTTAAATGGTTAGCAACCAATAGAATGTATTTATGGTTGTGTAACCCAGTGGGCAGAGGGTTCACTACATCAATGCTGATGACATTGAAAGGGCCTAACTGAGTGGGTTGGGACCATCTAGTACTAAAAAAAGAAAGGGCCTAACTGAGCCATGACTGTATGCTGATATTGGGGACTGTCCCAATCTTAAGATAGATAAAACAACAATCCTCTAGAACTTCTGGATGGTCTCAACCATTAGGTCCAAGTATCATCATTTTTCAGCCATTTGTGGGTCTTAACCGCTGCCCATGTCCCATGGTCATATGCCCTCTTAAAAATCAGTTTGGGAAGAAGGGCTGATGTAATGGAGGCATTTACTATTGATTTTCTTGTACAGCATTCCCTCTTAAATGTGATTGTCTTATATCATTTTTCAGAGCTTAGCCTGGATCTCAAGAGTCTCTAACTCCTTTTGCTTTGGCAAGGAGTTCGATTGTACAGTCAGTCTGCTTCAGGGGTCAGGGCAGCAACTACCTGCATCCTTAAGAGATCATTTACGATCTGATGAATTGCTTTTGTGCGATGGAAAATAGTGAACTCATAGTTCTGTAGCCTTAGGGCCCATCTTGACAGCTGGCCATTTGGGTCCTTCATCTGCTGCAGCCATTAGGGCAAGGAATGGTCAGTGATAATGTTGAAGTGAGTTTCTTATAGGTAGTGCTGAAAATGCTTGATTACCAATAAAACATCTAGGCACTCGCAATGGTAACACTATGATTCCATTTGCCTTTCTAGGGTCTTTCTGAAGTAAGCCACTGATTGATCAACCTGATTTTTATCGTGCTGATCTAGGATGGGCTCAACATTGTTGTCACTTTCATCAGTGGATAACAAAAAAGGTTGAAGTTAAGCTTGGATGAACTAGAATAAGTTTATAAAAAGAGCATTCCTCAACGAATAATAAAGTCTGTTCTTATACAAACCACCACTCAAAAGGCCCATTCTTCTGTAAGAGGTAGACCAGAGGCTCAGCCAATTTGGAAAACTGGGGAATGAGATGATGCTAATAGACCACCATGTCCAAGAATACATGAATATTCCTAAAGGCTCAGAATGAGCGACTTTTTCTGGATGGTGTCAACTATATCTGGGATAGGCTGATTACCGAATATAATACCTTCTGTCCAAGAAACTTGATTATGGGTTAAAAATAAGCACTTTGATGGCTTAAGCTTCATTAATGCCTTTCTAAAATGGTTAGGGTCTTCCTGAAGGTGTTTCACATGACTGTTGAAGGTTCATGAGAAGACAGTGATATCATCGAGGTACACAAGGACAAAGGATATTTTCAAGTCCCCTAATATTCCATCCATGGTACTTTGAAAGGTGGTGGGTGCGTTGTAAAGGCCCTGAAGCATCCTCTTTTGGCTTAAATGGACCCTCGCTGGTTATGAGCGCGCATTTGGATCAATCTTTGGTGGTGGCTCTACTTGCAATATTTGCCAGTAAGATTCATAGCAGATAAGTTTTGCAATCCAACAAGAAAGTAAAGAGAGTCATTGATACTTGGCTAGGGGTCTCTGTACTTCTTGGTAATGGAGTTAAGCTGTAGATAGTCCATCACCACAAGATGGCTAGCATCCTTCTTATGAACTAATAGGAGGGGGAGGCCCAAGGGCTACTCAATGGCACTAGTAGCCTGACTATAAGTAATTGCTTGAGCCCAACAGCCACCTGAGCAATTCCAACTTTACTTTTTTGAAGGGACAGGCCTAAATGATGTGAGCGTCCCCAATCTTTACGTGATTCAAAACGCCATTTATTTTCCTTGAATCATAGGTAAAAGTTGAGAAGAGATCCAAGTGTTCCTCCAATAATTTCTTAACCTATCTCTATTGCTCACTAGTGAGATCCTGCTAGATAGAAGTGTCGACCAGGACTACTGATGGGGCGTTTCTAACCCAAAACCCTATAAGCTTCCAAAGTCGTGGACGTGATTTATGGCCCCTAAAAGAAGGAGGCGATTATAAGTGGCTGGAGTATTAGGCCCACTATTCTATGTTTGTCAGTGAGGGTAGCCAACAACACCAATAAGGATCCAGCATATGTGGGATCTAAAATTACGGGACAGATCAGAACCTCCTTAACGGATGGGATATTTAGGTCCCAATTTCAAGAAGTCGTAGATAGAGAATATTGATATGGACCCAGGTGTTAATAACAACTTGTGAATTTTGTGGTATAGTGGTCGTCTTAGGCAAGTAGATTGACATGCCTTTGTGGCCATCTACCGTAGGAGGGGATATTTGTACCTGAGAACCCCTTACATTATGTATGAGTCAGTCAATCTGGCCTTTATTATCTAACAGGAAAGCCTGAGCTTTGATCTCTTTATTGCATTGTGGGGTGTTTTGAAAACCAGTGGGACCCAGTGTCCCAGCAGGGATAAGAATTTCCCATCATAGTGCACGACGGCCAACCAATCTCATAGAACCTGAGTCCTTAGGAGATTTCCATAGCTTGGGCTGTCTAATGCAACCGCAGGGGCATTCATAGAGAAAGCTTTCAAAGCAAATGAGTAGAGAAGAAAAGTCCCCAATGGACTGAGTGCATTGTGGCCCAGCCGTGCTGTATTCTATGTAATGTGTTAATCACAGAGAAAAATTGATGCGCCTTATTATTTAGACGAACTTTATTAGTTTAGATGAAATGTCATTCATGGGGAACCAAAATCAAAAATAGTGTGGACAGGGATTTTATGGACTCAAATGGTGGTACAAGTGATTAAGCTCCCAATTTGCAGGGGTATAATCAGAAACATATGAGATTCATCAGAAGAAGAGTAATCAGTATCAGGTTTTTTATCAATGGGTACCTAATTTTTTTCTGGTATGGCGATGATATGCTTATTAGAGGTTTTTAAACATTCTTGAGGCAGCACAGGGATGTCAGCATGAAGTGCCTTTCCCTCATGCTGACAGTCCTATTCCTGCATTCACAGAAAGTCTTTTCCAACAAATTTTGGAGCTATGACGGAAACCATTGCAGAAGGAGCATTAAGGTCTGGGTTTTGTATGGTAATTAACAATGTGGACTTGAGGGCAACTAAATGAGGTAATTGCGGCAGACTTGAGACGCTAGTCAAAACCAGGTATATCATTAAGTGCCTCCTTAATTTCCTAGATGCAGGATAAGCTATTCTTCTGGCTAATATGTGCATTTGGACCTGAGGATAAGATCTGATGTGGATTTGACTGCAGTTATGGCATCATCCAAGGTACTGCGATAGATTTTACCAAAGATTGTGCTTGTCATAGAATCGGTTTTTTAACTCCACTGAACTTTCTCCCGGTTTAACTAGATACCCTTAAATAACTGCTTCTGATTGGGCAAGGTAGGTTGCTTCCAAGTTACTGGATTAGGAAGGTACCAAATTTCCCCAAGTGTGGCTTTCCTTTAGATGGGGAGTCATCATATCCCAAGTGGTACTATTTAAGCAGTAATGGAGTTGCTCCACCTTCTCTCAGTCGATGGCCTCCACCATCAAGCTTTTATTAGCGTACATGAAGGAGGTAATACTTTCCTGCTCTGGAGTGAACTTCTTCTTGAAACTAAACAAAGTTAGCCATAAGAGGTAAGGAAGGATTATTGATGTTAGGAACTTGTACAGGCTTGGCGATCCCTTTTTCTGAATAGTTGCAGGTGGCTTGTTAATCCAATCATCATCTTAATTCTTCTAAATCTTACTATATTTCATCTCAATTTCTTTTCAGGGAGTTAATGGAGGCTTTACGGGCAACCTTCTCCTTTACCGCTTGAATTTCATCAAACTTGAGGAGCAGCTGAATCTCGAGGCTGCCAAATGAGTTTTAACTGCTGCAGGTTTAATCAAGTTGAGTGATGTGACCATTGGTGAGCTTGGTGAAAGCATTGAAGTTATCCATTTCATCTGACAAAGCTTCAATCAGAACTCTACGGTTGAGAGGAACTCTATCTACTCAAAGCTTGCAGCTTTGGCCACATTGCATAACTGATACCATAAAGTAGCAAGCGCCATAAGTACAACTTGTTTCTAGGAGTCATTCAGATTGCCAGGTGTAGGCACAAGGGGACCGGAGGGTCCTTGTGGCTCATGAAGACTTTGGGCCCTTCTAACCCTTCACAACTTCTTGACTTCTGATACCTAGGACCCCTCACGCAATTCACTCCCAGAGGCATTATTATTGGAGGCTAACTCCTGGTAGTGTTTATGAAGAATACTTATGAGATCTTCAATCTAGTTGAGGTGCTGTTTCCAGGCAGCCTCAAGGAGCTGCACATATTGATGAAGCTGGTCCTTGAGGTAATCCAAGATTCCAATATCCAACACAGCGAGACGATTATGAGCTTTGTTGATTAGCAACAGTTATCAACAATGGTTTTCTGATTGTAGTGAACAAAGGAGGAGGCCACATTGAAAAAGTTGACAATATTTTATTGAAGGGTTTGAGTAAGCCATAATTGTTGTAAGACTTCATGATGATGCAATCTGTCTATTTGTAGGAGGTGATGAATGGCTGGATGGATGAAGCATGGAGGGGGTGTTCGGTATCCAGGGCCAATTCTCCTTCTGGTAGTAGGACCGAGGTATTTAGATTTTGCTTTGTGAAAGCTTTGAATAAGTTTGTGAACAACAGGAGTAGCCTTACATGGAGTAAAAGTCATTTGATAATTGTTGAATGACCTCGTTGAGGATTTCATATTTAAGTTGATACTTGTCATTGTATATGGATGGTAGGGTAAAATGGAAAGTGACCAGAAATTATAAGCCTTTAGGCTTCTTGGGAGGTACTTTGTACTTTGAGGTGTTAATATAATGAGTTACGCTTCTCAAACGATAAGCATGCTGGTTTTCTTTGTTATTATTATTCTACATTTTTTATGATAACCTTTTTTCACTTGGACAGCTCAGAGCCACATATATTGAAACCACTTATCTTGGCATAACAATTTTCTTGATTGTAGCTGAAGTCTAAAAATAGTTTCGAAGCTATAAACTAATGTAGATGTTGATGGAGATAATAAAATCGAGAAAAAATAGACTACTTTATTTAGGTAGAAAGCGTCAATAATTATAGGATTTGTCAGGACGTGTTTCCCTGGGTACCTTCATGGCCCTGTACAAAACCAGGATCTTTCACGTTCTTCTGAATTGACCGACTTGTCAGCGTCCTCATTGCTATGTGTCATCCATATTTTAATGGTGGAGGATGTGTCTCTCAAGGTTCAGGAAGGTAGGATGAAATTTCTGAAGGCATCTCCATTGGTTCTCATACCCCTGATGCTTCATGATAAAAACTCTCCTTTATTCCTTTAAAACAAATTTTTGCATGATGACTCAATATTTGACATGTTGAGGAGCAATTAAGAAGTAGGGATTTTGACTCACTCATCAATTTGGATCCTGACAGCAGTTCATTTCTCAGCAAAATTGTAACTTTTTCTTCAAATACAGATGCCCAAAGGAGTTAGCTCTCATGGATTTAGTAGAAGGTGATTCTTGTCTTTGGAGCTCAGAATTCTGTATTCAGCTAACCAATCTGGAGTTTCTACCACCTTAATACTTTGGTGCCCTCAGTGATATAATCCTCGGTATTAAGATTGGCTCACCTCAAATGTGTTTCACTTTTGGTGAGGAATCATTAAGTTTTCCTTCATCATTGCAACTTTTCTTTAAAAAGGCTCCTGTTTTATGCCTTGACCTTGAAAAACTTATTTCAGTATTCTGTGAAGCTCTGGATCATTTTCTGTGAATCATCCCTCTTTGGAACCTTGGTTGGCTTGCTTGGAGAAGGGGATTTCAGTGGACCCCTACACTGGTAAAAACTGTAAAGTGCATAGGTAGGGTAGGAAGTGTATCAAAACTTTTTCCATTGAGGCCTTGTTACGTGAATCTTTATTTACTAAGGTGCGCTTATTCCTTTATCTAACTCAGAGTATTAGTTCTATTTTGGTTCTAGGCGTAGGTGGCCTGCATTCCCTTGTGTTGTTTATAGCTTTCAAGTTTAAATCTTCCAGAGTTCAAATCTACCAGGCCCCTCCTGGTGAGACTTAACCTAAGGAGAAGCAGATACCCTTGAACCATGTGGTGCCCACATTATCTGCGTTGCAACAAGCTAAAATTGAAGAAATCCTCCCAGATGACATCTGGATCACCTTTCAGATTTCCATCCCACTGATGTCCCTGTGGTTACAATCTCAGCTGGTCATGTCCCATGCTGTTGCAAAAAAGTAACATGCCTATTTTTCCATTTTTATTCAGTTGGGCTCCCATAAGGTGTCAATTAATTTTATTTGGATAATGAAGCGGTGGGTAAATTTTTTGACTTTTAAAATAGCAATAGACTCTTATTTAGACATTGAATGGGTTCATCTATGGACGGTGCGTCTTCTGCCACAATAGTCTGTTATGAATTAAAGCGACCTTTACCTATTTCTTTAAACAAGTTCTGCTCTTGTGATCAGTTTACCGCATTGCCATATCTGCTGTTCCAGGTATCCTTGGCGTTGACTGGTGGCATTGGAAACGATTTAATTCAATCTAGACTCCAATTTATGAATCAATTAGTAATACTTAACTATGTGGAGTTTCTCCTCATTTGTACGTTGGCATTTGAAAGGGAGCACCTTCCATCATTTCCCTTCCTTCTCCCACGGAGCTTCCTCCCAACTTTACCTCTGCATAAGTGGCATATAAAGATATCTTTGAAATATATGGAAATTCAAACGTCTTCTGCTCCATTCAGGATTACCATGTGGCTTTCCATTTGAGATTTAATATGATTGATACTACTTTCCTGTTATATCCCTATACATAACAGGAAGATAAGCGCTGATGGACTGGTTAGAGAGATTTATATAAGAGGTAGATATTCCAGAAAGCCTCTCCCATCACTTACCCATTAGTTTTTGCTCATAAGGCCAATAAAACTCTCTGCCCTTTCATGGACTAAGGCCATATGAATAACATAACAGTTCATGAAACTTATCACTTTCTCCTAGAACAGACCATCAGCAAATATATTAAAAATTTTGGGTGATTCCCAAGATTGACCTTGTGAACGCCTTTCAATCAGATCTGGGTAATAAGGGTAAGATTGGCTTACAGCCTAACATACACAGAAGTATCTATTAGTTCCAAATAATGCATTTTTGGTTTTAAAATGCGCATATCACGTTTAGCATATAGTTTATGTTGTTCAGGGTGAAATTTTGTTTTTTAACTGTGCATTGGCGTATTTATGAAATCATATTGCAGTCACCCATTCATGAGCAGTATTCAAAGGATCTAAAGATGGTTTTGATGCCTAGCAGGTAGTAGGTATTTATGTGAAGCCTTTCTAAATCTTGATATTTGCAAGATAAAAGTCACCTTCTTTGGCAATCTGGTCTTAGGATGGGCATGTATTCCCCTTGGCAAATTTGAGGCCATTTTCTCATGGCTCTCTCTACCATGTAGAAATATCTGCGGAGCATTATGGATATCATCATTTTCTTAAAGAAATTTTTTTTCTTCTGCGCTTTCTCAGTTGGTGGCGCTGCTTCATTCCTGACAGGGAATTAAGTCTCCTTAAAATGGACTTAGTATTAACAACACAAGTTTTAAGCAATCAAGTAAGTGTTTGTGGCGCCTCCAGTTATTAAGCATGCAGATCCATCCTGGCCTTTAATAGTGGCATTTATGCCTCTGCAGACACGGTGGGGCTTTTTTGTATCATAAACATGATGGGGTGTAGCATCCTGTTACCTACTTCTCATGCAAGTTCTCCTCCTTTTATCAATTCAGGGACATATATGACAAGTAGCTTACTGCTGTGGCGTTGTTATTCACACGTTGGATGTACCTTCAGCAATGAGTACGGCATTAAGTGGTTGTCAGGACGGACCACCAGACCCTTATGTTTTTAGGAAGCCACAGAAGTTGGCACATCTACAGGTCCAGATGTATCGTGGCTTTTGTAGCTTAAACTTCAATACAAGTTGATGAAGAGATCCCTGAATGTCCTCCTAATCTGTAGTCAGAATCCCTCTTTGACTCCTATGGAGGAGGAAGAACAAGATCACCACAGCGATTCCTCCTGCCAAGGTTTATTCCCATTGCTCCTCCCACATTTTTTATGCCATAATGGTCCCTAGATGTGCTTTTTGTTTCTCAAGTACTGGTAAATCAAACATATTGCTTGGATAGCTGGAGGTGTTTGATCAGATTGTCATGCTGGCCAATACGTGTTATCACTATTCACTGAACGAGGGGATGTTTTTGTTCAGGTCCTTTTGTAATTTTCTATTCCCCCAAATTAGTGATATAGTCTTTTCACCCGCCATGATACCCAGCATTGTAGCATAGAGGGAATAAAAAACACCTCAATTTAAAATTGCATTAAATTTTACTGGCCAGGTATTTTATTATACCATCAAGTAATAAAATTACTTGACATGTGCTTGAGATAGATCAGATGAGTCAGGTAAGAATGGTCTCCTTCAACCCCTGAAGCAGGCAAAAGACCCGTGTATCTTTAACAGTCACCTTCATTGTTAAACTCAGCGATTCCAATGGGTTTAATGCAATAATCATGGATGTGGGCCGTTTTACTAAGTTTTTCTTAATGTCGTCCCATGTCAGTCAGCAATCTCCTCAGAGGAATTGGCCAGAATTTTTGTTCAACATGTTATTCCATGTTAGGCCTAACTCAGAAGGTGGTTATTGATTGGGGCCCAGTTTACCAACCAGATTTAGAACACACTTTTTAATGTCAGGATTCGCTATCTTCTGGGTGAAGCATATAACTTGAGGTCGCGACTCTTTAATATTTATATATTTATGAGTGCAGAATTGTGCTCCTAGTTAATTTGAATTAGCTAATTTGATGTATCAGGGATCATCCTAATAACAACTTTAAGATGTGTAAATAATTAATTGTTTTAAGTTTATTGGGGATTAATCCTGATAGTGATTTATAAATAAGTAATTACTAGCGATTAAAGCCAAAAATATTTAATCAGTTAAATATTTATAGGAAATATAGTTTTATTATATTTTTATCAACAACCTAAGATGTGAGTTTTTTCATGTAGGTATTTTACTGCTATCTATTGCTTAGTAACTTACTCTATCTACCCTCTGCTTATCTACCTTCTGCTAATCATGAATCCACTCTCTAATCTCACTTTTAGCTTTAGATACAATAAATACTTTGAGGCTTTAGCCTACTAAATTATAATTCTAAATTCTATTTGTTCTATCAAAGATTCTTTTGCCCTTGGATGCTGCTAACCCACCTGGCACTTTGGGGCCTTGATGCAACATAGGGACAGCCTGATCCTATCCCCCACATCCAATAGAAGTGGCGTCCTATTCTAGTTTCCCCTAAGCTCTATGTATTATAGACAACCTAGGAAGGAGGAGGAGCTATCTGCCCTGGGCCTCTGCACCAACTGTCAAGAGGTCAAGCCTAGGATGAATTTGCCTAGCCTCTGCACCAGCTGTCAAGAGTTTGAGCCCAGGATGAATTGGCCTGGGCCTCTGCACCGGTTGTCAAGCGGTCAAGCTCAGGATGAACTAAGTATGATCAGTTGGAGTTTTTCCTGGATGATCTGAGCCTGTTGGTGCCAGTTTCAGTGTTTTCCCATCTAGTCCAATTTGTATAAAATCCTCAATTAGGATCAGTTGAAGCTTTTTCCAGCTGATCTGATCCTGTTGGTGCCAGTTGAGGATTATCACCACTGGCCTAACCTGATTAACAGGGACTTTTTACTAACAATATAACTAATACTTTCTTTTCGCTCAATATCACTTTCAAGCAAATTTAAAAATTAAAACAGAACTATACAACTTTGAAGAACCTTCACACAGAAAAACCCCAATGTCCTCAGCCATACCGCCCACTGCTCCAAAATGTGGTAGTGGTGAAACCCCCCTAACATCTTCCACCCAGCAGGAAAACGTGTTAAAACTAGATTGACCAGCCCCCAACGCCTCAGGTCAATAAGTTCCCCCCAAAGGATCTCGCCCTCCACCTTGCACGCTCCCAAGTGATGCCTCGTAGCCCCATTGTGCTCTCAAGAAGCAAGATGCAATTTGGCCTCTGGGTTGAATATGGAAAATTGTTTCCCTACAATGACTAACAAACAATAGAATTAGCCAGGCGCTTATGCAGCCTGCAGGCTTTTTTTGACTTCCGCCCCTACAAGGCGTAATTTGACCTCAGCTTCAACTGTGAAACCAATGCTTCAATTGCAGCCAACATTCTCCTGGTATTCCAGGAAACCCCCATCCTACCACTCGCACCAGGTTGCCTGATGACACCACTCTTTTTTTTAGTACTAGATGGTTTGATGACACCACTCTTGTGGTTCAATTTTCAGGCCTCCCCACCCACCTCCCCCCTAATAATTTATAAAATGACTAAAAGCTGGTTTGTCATCATATGGCGCCAATCCCATTCTACAATTTGCGGTTCCTAATGGAGCCAACTAAATTGCAGGCACTTGCGCTTTTGCAATCATATGCACACTCTCAACCAAAATCGCCGTTTTATTTTCCCCATTGCACCGTTGCCCCTCTGCCCCCAAACACCATTATGGGCCAGAGTAGACGGCGCACCATCTGCCCCATTTGTTTTGACCTGTACCATTCAAAGCGGCGCTGCCCCTCCTTAGCCCAAGCCGCAGCCCACACGCCTGACTCCTCCCATGATGCTCCCATTGCCAGTTCCAAAACATTCTTTGAATGGGGCACAATTCTTCCTCCCCTCCCCAAGGCGGCAGCTACAACTGCAACTAAATCAGCCAATAAGGACCTACATGTCAAACACCCACTCTTATTCCAACCAATCAGGAGCCAGCATGGATCCCAGTAAATTTAAAAAACCCAAACCAGACACCCAACCCAGCTAACATATGCTGATAAACCTACCACTTCAACCAAAATCCCTGGGAGTAATTGGAAGAAGTTGATGATTTGGGTATTCCCATCCCTGACTCAGTCAAGGTACCAGGCCTCAAAATGTACCTAAACGCAGATTACGCAGCTCAATTTCCAATTCAGCATTAAGCTCTATGCCCCGATGCTGATGAGTTCCAAAGTGAACACTAACTCACCAAAGAGGCTATTACTACCCTAATTGTAACCCCCTCTGAAAGGCCATAGCAAAATCAGTCGCAGTCTTGGCCAAGGGGATACCCATCCCTGTCCTTCCCCCAAGAAACAAGTTCATAAAAAAGAATTTCTTTGATTCCACCAAGTTGCTAATAAAGCTATAAAAAAGTTGTGATAGTTGCAAAATTTGGCCCCAAGAACCGCATTACCAGCAATAACATCGCCACCTTCACCACCATTCCCAAGGTTCACTTAAAGCTGAGAAATCCCTCATATAAATATATCGCCATCCTCCACATAGCAAAAATCGAGCTGCAAGCCCCAGTCTGCTACCTTGACCCCCATTTTGAGGATGCATCCACGCCCATATTCTAAGCTCTTTGCCATACACTAACAAAACAGAGGAGGAGGATGAGCCTCCCATTCCCCACTCACCCTCCACCATGGATGCATAGTGGCTTACTGCATCTGACCTGGTAGGATCATTTTAGTTTTTTGTTTTTCAATTTGGTTTGAGTGATACTTTCGTCTTTTTCTGTTCATTCACTTTTTAGTTTAATATAGGCTTAGCTCCTCTGAGTTTGGTATTGTCCATCCCCTGGTCATCTTGCCTCGTTTAAATAATATAACAAAATTTTCCTAGTAAATTATAAAGCAAATATGAATTGAGTTGAAAAAACTAAACTAAGCTAAGTTACACAAATTCTTACTTTAGCCTTATTACCCTAATCCTTAACATAACAAAAATTTCATTAGCATTTTATTAACACTAATGGCTAATTTAAGTTCGTGATGCCAATCCCAATACCTTTATGATTTTCTGGCGACTGATGTTGAGGATATATCAAAAAAGTCCTATATGAGTTATCTTTATACCATGCTCCTCATTAGTAGAGTTGAGCTAATTCAAAGGCTTCTAGTGACTCAATGCTAAGGATAACCAAACGCACTGCAGGCAATTAATGCAAACTATTTTAGATAGGCCCTATATTCAGTTGCCCTCCGCCATCTATATTCTTACTGGCAACTAACTCTGATGATACCTCTTACCAGATATCTTAATTGTATTTGCGCCATCTACATCTGGCTAATAACCCCTGCTAAGTTCGGCTTAATCCTTGTCTTTATAAATCTATAGCCAAAATATTAGTTGCTTCTTTTGATCATACAAACTATTCCTGAAGAATCTGATGACCCCCGCTCTTCCTACACGGATGAAGACGCCTATGCTCTTACTGGCGATTGATGCTGTATATACCTCTTATAAGATCTCATGGTTGTATCCGCGCCATATACCTTTGGCATATAAACTCCCGCTACATTTGTATCTCTCTTTGTCTTTACAAAAACTATGGGCACCAGAATCTTAATTGCTTCTTTTTCTATAAAAACTATTACTGACAATTATTTTGACCTCCAAACATCCTACTCAGATTAAGATGCCTTGGCTCTTGACCCCTAGTCAAGGCTTGGAGTGGGCTCTGTTGAATTTCTCCCTCTTCTGGGTGAAGTCTCTATTTTAGGGCCATGACTCCTTAATGTTTAAATAATAATGAATGACAAGTTTTTCTCCTCATTAACTTGTGTTGAGCTAATTCAATGTATCAGAGATCATCCTCAATAACAATTATTAGTAATTTGAATGAATATTTTGTTTTAAGTCAAAGGGGATTGATCCCAATAGTGATTTATAATTAAGCGGTTACCAGCGACCAGAACTGGGATGATCAATTACATAATTATTATTATTCTTTATTAAACTCTTATTGGCATCTTAAGCCGAGAGTTTTCACTAAGCTAAGCATTTAATTGATATCTATTAAATAGTAACTTACTCAATCTATCCTCTGCTTATAGACCTTCTGAAGATCCTAAATCCTCTCACTAATCAGACTTTTAGCCTTAAAGTAGCATAAATACTGCGAGGCTACAATTTAGTAAGAATTCATTTCTCATATACTTTATTATTAAAAAGTAGGTTCTTTTTCCCTTTAAAGCTGCTACCCCACTGGGCACTTCAACTCTGATGTAACATGAGGATGGTTGGATCTAATCCCCTGCTTCCTGGCACTCATCATCATAAAAAAGTAAACCTTGACATTCTAGCATATACCACTCACAGTCCGGCTAGCAGATGAAGAGGTCTAACCAGATCTCAAAGAGTATCTTCACTGTTAAGCTTCAGCAACTCAGGATAACTGGGCTGCTGACTTTCTCCTGGTGCAGTTTGCGTACAATAATACCACTCGCTCATCTTCCAGCTTTTCCCCTATGAAGACACCCTATATTATAGCCCCTTGTTTCTCATTTTGCCCCTGCCTTTTCCCAGAAGTGCTTTCTGCCGAGGAACATTTGCAGCAAATCTAGAGTACCCAAACTTTAGTTCAGGAACACTTAACCAAGGAGAATGATGATTACAATTTGAATGCAGATAAGTGTTTTCCTGTTCATGAATTCGAGGTGGTTTCCTTATTCATGTTGGATATGCGACATCTGCATATAAAGTTCCTGTTGTCAAGAGGTAGATATATACAACTGTCCAGGATATTTCGCAGTTCTTCCAAAAGACCCAGGCTCCAGGTTTTATTTTATATAGATTTTAAAATTGCAACTAAGGGGATTAATCCTTAATCAAGAAATAATCTTATAACATTCTATATACAAAAATAATATATATTAATGTCAGAAATTTCAAATCTGCTACATTAGGGACTTCCCTAGTGTGACAGGCCAACAACTTGACGACTGTTGGCCCTTGGTGTTTTGTCTTCATCAGCTACCTTTCACTACAAGTCCGCAGTGCAACTCCCCAATACCATCAGACCAACAGCTTCAACCTGAGCTTATTAACCCCCATTGGGAGATATTAGCATGTCCTACACCCATTACAGGAAGCCCAGCTTTACCATGCTCTATCATTGAGGTTAATCCTATAAACCCTCACAGTGGTGGATGGTTGAGAAAGTCCCAGGGCTTACTTGTAGCTCAAGTATGAAAATCAGTAGCTCCAACAACCCTAGGTGCCTTCACCCAGCACCTAACCTTGGGGGATCTTTAGTCCTACCCTCCTGTTGGAGATACAACTGCGATGACTTATTATAATTAAGTTTTAGATTTGGTGTCTCAGTCTATTAAGATTTTAAAAACACTGTCAAAGATATCCGATTCTCGGATTGACCAATGACTGACCCTTCTGAGTCATAGGCCTCCTCTGAAGGATGGTGCTAAGCAATCCAAAGGGGCTAATCTCTCCATAAGAAGATCGATCTCATCTAATAAGAACCTTATCAGATTTGACCATCAAAAGTATACTAATAATAATCAGCAATATTGGTCATATATGAGAAATGATCTTACCTCAGTTGAAGAATGAAAATATTACTAAGAACTACAAAATCTACCCTTAAAAATATCCCTCATTTCTAACTAATAAAGTACCACTATTTTCGTCTCATGTGGCTCGAATTTGAATAATTCATAACAGAGTTCTGTATTCTGATTGGATTTTATTATTGTAACGAAATTAATAACTTTTTTGCCCTGGTTCTATCCTCGCTAGAGCCACAAAACTAATAATTTTGTAGCCTTAGTAGCACCTGAATATCGCAATTTCTATCAAAATTTTAATAAGGGTGCTTTCTGCCAGGTCTGCTTCTGAGGCTACCTAGTGAAATATATTTTCATGACAATGAATACATCTAGAGAAGAAAGCCCCTCTTCAGAGGAATCAATATTTATCACCCAATGAGTACACTCTAACAAGCAGGAGATGCCTTCCGCTAATATCAGTAATCTTCAATTTCAAGCATCTATGGACTTTGCTATTGAGGGCCCTGCTCAAGATAATTATCAATTTAGATCTACAGACATGGAATAAATGGTCAAGGGCTTGATAAGGGCTATTAGCCCAGTGCCGTTCCTAACTAAGGCTGAGCATCTAAGTTTGCAGAAAATATGATGGACTTATATAATAGAGCGGTTTTACAAGCATACTGAAGTCAGTTTGGCTAGAACAGAGCAGTATTTCCGGCAGTATGTGCATCCCGTCATTCATCACATATTCCAGATTTTGGGGTTACATCACCTTGAGATCCAACGCCAGTTGACCCTGGCGCAACAATTTCATTCTCAGTTATCCTCATTCTATGAGACTGCTTCTGCCTTTGGCCAGGATAATTTTTAAGCCATACTCGATAATAGGAGAGAAATCAGTGATCTATATAACCATCTTGTGATAATGACAATGGAGTTGTGGGTTACATCGACCAAGAAGTATTTAAAACTTTTAATGATATTGCTAATCATATTCAACACCAAATCACTTCCATTGAAGATGATATTACTAAACAACTGGGACAATTGTGGGCCCAACATGAGAACACTTTGTTGACCTCGCTAGCTACTTCAACAATTTTTACAAATTGTGGATACTATTTGAGAAGCTGGACCTGTTCCAGAAGATCGTCCTGGACCTCCAGAACCACCTAGTTCTCCTTCAGACCCCAGGACCCCCTGGTGAAAGAGGTTCTCAAGGCCCTGCGGGTCAACAGGTCCCACCTGGTCCTTCAGGTCGTGATGGTTTGCAAGGACCCCCAGGACCTCCTGGTCCCCAAGGCTCAACGCTTTTAGTTCATGATTCTGACCCTTTGAGTCTAATGGCAACAAGAAAGCATGCGTTAAAAAACTGAATCTGAGCCATAGCCTAAGGATGTTTCTTATCTCTAGAAGGCCTTCCAAATAACCCAGATTATTCACTAACCAAACTATTGGATGGTATTGATAATGCTAATTGTCTATGTGATGCTAACCAAACTACACAAGAAACTCAATTTGCAATGTTGACAGCTACCATTGATTGGTTAACTGCTATATAGGGAGTGCTCAAGAATAAACAAGATGAGATGCTCGCTGCAATTTTCTAACTTAAATCAATCACCTGAAAATGACCATCTTACACAATGGGTTCAGAATTTACAGGATAATTTTTAACTATTTATGATAATAAGTTAACTGAATCCCTACTCAAGCTCATATCTCTGAGTCTGAGCCCTCAGAAGATGACCTGGTCGTGGTATCTGGCGTACATGTCTTGAGCAATTAACCCATCACTTTCAAACCTACCTTAGAGATAAGTTTGAGCTGGGTGAAGGTAGCATTCATTCCTTTCTATTTGTCTATGAGCGAGCAATAGACGGGGTGACGGATCAACAGAAAATATGGCATATTACTTCTTGTTTAAGCCAATTCGCTCAAGAAATTATGGTTCCTCACCTTAAGGTTTGCAATATGTGGGCTCAAGTAAAAACCGCCCTTATTAAGGAGTTTTAAGTGATCAAATTCTATCTAATAATTAGAAAGCCTGTTTGAGCATCCAATTCAAGCGAGAAGAGTCATTTCAAGGTTTTCTAAGAGATAATATCATGAGGCCCAGACTATCACTACTTGTGATTGTATTACCATAGATGATGCCATTTTGACTGTGATTAGTGCGTTTGATTCTCTTACTCAGTTGCTACTAGTTTTAAATCACATAATAGAAATTTCAGATCTATTCTCTACATCATATAGGCGTTGATGGAGATTCCTACTGTTGTGGTGCACCTGACCTCTACTAATAAACCTCATTCCTATATCCATGCATTGCCGCTGAGACCAAAACCTAAACCTAAGAAGGATCATTGCAGCTATTGCGGTCTAGTGGGTCATATAGAAACTTAATGTTGGAAAAAACAAGCTGAAGAGTCAAAAAAGAAGAGATAGCATAGGGCAAGAGGCTCCCTAAGCTGGCCTACCTCCTGTGCCTCAATCGCAATCTTTTAACACTCCTAAAGACTGTTATGTGATATCTGCTCCTGGTGAACTTGATTCCCTGATGATTTAACCAACAAAGATACTACTTCTTTTTACGCTTCTGTTTCACCTTCTAATTCAATTTGACCATTTAGTCTGAGGTATTTTAAATCCCACACTTTGGCAATGATATGTACTGGGTGGAAGTCATAGTACACAAAGTGAAAGTAAAAGCTATCATTGACATGGGATCGCCCATAAATGTAATCTCGTCCAGGTTTATGAAAAAAATCACAGTGGCGTCAGATCTAAATCATTCTCAAGACTAGGGAGCTGCTGGTATTTCATATACTAAATTCCTAAGAGCTTATTCTTCTCTTCCAATGTGCTTTGGAAGGTTGGTTGTTTCGACCCATGCAGTAGTGTCGGACAACAACTGGCATGACTTGCTTTTAGGAACCAAATTTCTATTGATCTTGATGCAATAATTAGTCTTAAGGACAATTATCTTTCTTTAATTGGATATCAAGTACCTTTAGATTTGAAAGATGTCCCCAATAGCAAAGGCAAACTCAAATGATGCGTTTGCTTATTGGAATATCCTACTTCTATCTTTCATCTTAAAAACTGAATTTTGGGACCTAAAACTATTCTTTCGCCTCCTTAATCTTGTGCCTCAGAAGGAATGCTTTAAACTTTAACAATCCAATTACTATTCCTCCAAAAGCTCAAGTTATAATTGATTCTGGAGTGCAAGTATTTGTTCCAGTTTATCATGTATTAGAGATCTCTGGTAACAGTAATCCCTCTAATTTGGAGGCCTTACTCTGCCCTGGTATCCTTGATCTCGCTTATAATGGGACTGTTCTAATCTTACTAGCTAATATCACCTCTTGACCTATGTGATTGAATCAAAGTAACCCTATCACTTATGTGCGCCTTACTCCTGTGACTGAAATATTTATCCATCTTGAGATGTGGGGATTTACGTGATTTTGGGTTTGAAGAACCACCTATCATTGCTAGAGTCGACATCAAATTTGGAGATTCACTTACTCCAGAACAACAGCATGAAGCCGAGGCTCTAATTGAAGAGTATGCTGACATATTCGCCAAGGGTCCCGGATATTTTGGGCTTATGAAAGATGTGCAGCATCAGGTGAAAACTGGAGATACTCTCCCTAAGTGAGCATAGCCTTATTGCAAATCTAAAGTCGAGGAGGCTCAAGTCTCAGTGGAATTGAAACAACTCCTTGATGCTGGGCTACTAACGCCTTTTCAAAGTCCATGGGCTTCCCCTCTACTTCTCATCCAAAAAAAAGATGGAGGTCATAGAGTGCTTATGGACTATCGTCAGCTTAAAGTTATTACTAAAAGGATTCTTATCCTCTACCTCACATTGATGATTATTAAGATTATTTTCTGGGTCACAGTTATTCTAGGCCATGGACCTTGCTAGTAGCTACTACCAATTGACCTGGCTCCGGAAGACTGTCAAAAATTCATCTTAATATCTAGTGAGGGGTTTTTAGAACCTCCTCATATACCGCAGGGGCTTTGTAATGCCCCTGCTACTTTTCAAAAAGATATGAATGGCTTATTTGGTAATTTAAAACTTTCCTGCGTTTTGATTTACTTAGATGATGTTACTGTTTTCTCTCACACTTTTAACAAGCATTTAGCTCATCTAAAGGAAGTATTTGGTCGAACGCGCCGCGCTTCACTTAAGCTAAAACCATCTAAGTGTACTTTTTCAAAACTGAGATGGAATTCTTAGTCCATAAAGTTAATTGCGTTGGGATTTTACCTTTATCTAATAAGATATATACTATTTTGGACATGCCTGTTCCTAAAAGCTTGCATGATATTCAAGTGGTTTTAGGTATGGTTGGTTATTACTGAAAATTCATCCCCCATTTTGCTGAGATTGAGAAGCCTTTAGTCTACATATTGCACTAGAAAGTTCCTTTCTTATGGAAGAATCACAGAAGTAAGCTTTTAATTTTTGTACCAAGCTTTAGTTAGTGCCCCAATTTTAGCCCATTCAGATTTTTCAAAACCCTTTATCTTATTTGCTGATACCGGTGATGTAACTATTGGGGCTATTCTGGCTCAGCATGATTCCAACCTGGTTGATCATCCCATCGCTTATTATAGCAAAACCCTTTCTAAGGCCAAATGCAATTATAGCGTTACTGAGAGGGAATGCCTCTCAGTTCTATCCGCCATCAAGCATTTTTCACCCTTATCTCTATGGCAATCATTTCACTGTCACCACGGATCACATTTCCTCAAAATGGTTACAACAAATGAAGGATCCTGATGGATGCTTAGTTAGATGGGCATAAAAGCTTCAGAATTATGACTTTTAATTTCAACATCGCTCTGGAGCTATACACCAAAATGCTGATGGACTTTCTTGATTACCTATAATAACTTTATTCATTGATGAGGAAGATCGTATCTATGATCTGATTGTCAGATCTGAATTCTGGTATTGTGAATATAAGGACTTTACAGCAAGGCTACAATCCTTAACCAAGAATACTCAAGTTAAAGAAGGTCATTTATATAAGAAGTTGGGATCTAAATGGCTGCCTTTTATTTGGCCTTCTGCGAGGGCTGATTCTATTATGGAGGCTCATCAAACGGGTGTGCATGATGCTGTCGCTAAAACTTTACAGTGGTTAAAAAATCATTGTTATTGGGATAACATGATGGAAACTGTGTACAATGTGTTGGAGACTTATCTCACTTGCCAACAACAGCGTGATGGAAATCTAATTTACCAATACAAAATTGTGGGACCTTAAGAACTTTTTCCACTATGAGTATCAATGTGGTGGGCCCTCTCCCTACTGCTACTTATGGACATCATTATATTATATTAGCTATCAACCATTTTACCAAATGGATTGAAGCTGTTTCTTTTCCACTGTCACCACTAAGGCTACTGCATCCTTCATTGATAAGCAATTTTCCACTCAACATGGTAGACCTAAAAGTTCTATTATCAGATAATGGGACCAGCTTTGTTTCACAGGTGCTATCTGAGCTTACTAAATAATTGGTAGCTATCAGGCGTTTACAACCCCTTACAATCCTTCCACTAATGGTGTGATTGAAAGAGCAAATGGTACACTTGTGGCCATTCTTCAAAAGATGGCCTTTAACGATCCTTTATATTGAATCTCTACTTACCTAGTGCGATGTTAGCCTACAGGGTTAGCTATCCTAATATAATTGAATTGTCTCCTTTCAAGGCTCTTTATGGTCAGGATCCTATTTTACCCTCAAGTGTAAATCCTATAAATGATGCTGCAACCCTGAAAACTAATGATTTAGCCATGAGGAGACTAGCTGGTGAAATTATCAGAGTAAAAGCATCAGCTTGAGTTCTCCTACTGCTACAACCTTAAAAGAGGGAACAAGAACCAATGCTATTCGACCTGCGTTACATGAATATCAAATTGGGGATTTTGTACTCTTTTATCATCATAGACCTGGAGGACAGATCAAAAACTTGATACCTTATAAGCTGGTCCTTACCATATTATTTATCGTCAGGATATTGAATACTCCATTTCAGCTATTGATACTGGGACTTTTATAAATAGTTTTCATAGTTGGTTTCTTCATAAGTACAATCCCTTAGGCAAGATCGTGAGGGGGCATTGTTGGAGATACACCTGAAATGACTGATCATAATCAAGATTGCTATTCAATATCTCAGTCTAAAAAGATTGTAAAAACCCTGTTGGAGATATCTGATTCTCAGATTGACTGACGATCAACCCTTCAGAGGTATTGGCCTCCACTGAAGGATGATGCTGAGCTATATGAAGAGGCTAATCCCTCCACAGTAAGGTCGATCTCATCTAATAAGAACCTTATCAGATCTGACCATCACAAGTATATTAATAGTAATCAGCAATATTGGTCATCTATTAGAATTGATCTTTCCTCAGTTAAAGCACAAAAATCCTCACGAAGAACTACCAAATCTACCCATATAAATATCCCATATTTATAACTAATAAAATACCACTATTTTTGTCTTGCATAGCTTGAATTTTGTCAATTCATATCAGAGTTCTGTATTCCGATTGATACTTTTATTGCAAAAAAACTAATAACTTTGTTGCCCTGTGTCAGACATTTTCCCTCTCAGTTGCAGAGGAAGAATGTCCTGAGTTGAAACCAGCCTAAGCGGGGAAATGTTGGCCATTTAAAGGTTTGTAATAAACTGAAATTTGATTTATATAAATATAATGATTTTGAGGATACCAGCCAAAAGACACTGGCCAATTCTTGGTGGAACCCCATTAATTGGGGTAACACCATTTTGTAACCTTCACGGACAACTAACATAAAATCTAGCAATCTGATTACTCTGACCTCATGACAGGCAAGGGCCGACCATCATAAGGTACACTTCCACCCACCATCAGGTCCTTCAAAGCACCTACACGGGGACCACCCCTTTTATATGTGTGGCAGAGGTCCCCCAAGGTGAAAGGATTTTATCAAGTGGTGATTAGTTGAAATTATAAAAACTATACCGCATGGGTACATTCTGCCCCAAAACACCAACTATCGTTTTCTTTTAAAGTAACTCACATTTCTTAAATTCTGATAGGAGCATAACCATGTTTCCTAATTCAAAGCATCTAAGCTATTCTGAACCTATCCTCAAATTCCCCCAAACCTCAAAACAGTTTATTTACTGCTCAGTTGGATATCAAAAAGGGACGTTTTTTATCTTATCCCTGCGGCTCCTAATAAAAACAAAAAAACTCTAATCTTATAAGTTTTTAAATAAGGCTATTGCTTTAATATATTTGTGGTATAAATACCCTATTGCTGAATTTTGGCAAATCATGCACCTAGTGAGCATCTTCCCAGGCCAAAATCCAAAACCCTAGTTCTATCTTTGCTAGAGCCATGAAACTAATAATTTTTACCTCCTTACCGCCTGAATATCATAATTTCCATCGAAACTCAATACCTCCACTGCAAAAGATCTTTGTCATCTTGAAAACAATAAAGAGTAGGTAAAAGAAAGATCTTTATTTAGATGGAATTTAGGCTATTAATGCTTAGTTGTTTTACTGGCAATCACTCCTCAACAATCTAAAATCATTGGAACTTCCCGCTGGAATAACAACCAATTACCAGTAATTGTTGCTGACAACCATTCTCTTTAAGTCCTTGTTAAAAACTGAGTCTGGCTGATTATCCCAGAAGCTAACTGCACAGTATTATTATGTGCACAATTCGCATTGCTTGAATTTTAATTGAGTGATAATAGTATGATGACTATTATCAATAGTTGAATTATTAAATCAGAGGTTGTCAAACGTTAAACTTCAAATAATCCATGAAATACTGATTATGTTTAAATAAGGGACACCTTCCCTATTACAGCTGAACTTAACCCACTCTCAGATTCAGAGGTTCCCAGCCTTTGTTCTTGTCACGCTGAGTTGGTGAAGATACTCTTCAAATGTCTTCTTTTCTTTTAAGGCTATCTGATCCTTACTCTTTATCACACAAAAGAGTTAATAATTGTTATACTATAACAGTAATTAACTGAAGATAAATATATAATAAAACTTATAATGATCTTTTTATATCTTATTTCTATCTTTTGCTATCTCTTTTTTTAATAAATTTGCTAGGGAATTTATAGGGAGAATTTGGTGCTCAACTCCTTATTTGGCACCTCAGCCATGATCTGGCAGCCGTTGCCATTTAATTACCTTATATAGTCTCTTCTAGAGATGGGCTTCTCCATTGGGCTAAAAATTCCTCCATCAGACATCCCAGAGAACTGAAATTTGAAAGAGCTAGAAAACGTGTCCCTAACATTCCCGCTCAATCACAGCAAACTAACCACATTTGGCTACCAACCTGCTTTGGATTGGACTATTTACCCATTATAGCTGGTCGCAAACCAACTGTTTATTTTCTAGCTGCAGGTGAAATCACTCACCTCACTTCTGCGGATTTGTCCCAATCAATTGGTGATGAAACAAAAATAATCCCAATTGGTACACCTGATAATTAATCAGCAATCAACTATCAATTGCCCCAATTTTGTTTAACTCTGCCCAAAGAGAACTTAAGCATTTGCACGGATCAATCCCTGACAGATCCAAACCCAGTGAATTGTCCAAAATTCCCTGGCTATTATTAATTTAAAATTGAGGCCTACTATTAACTGAATCATTTGTTAGTGTGACTTATCCCCTAGCAAACCAGCAGATAACCTAGGTAGCTGGAAAGGTGGGCTAAAATCCCAACAGTCCTTTTAATCAAATGCCATATATCAGCTTGAATCTTTCTCAGCATTTATTGCCAGTTAATCATAATTTAATTTTTAAATTAAAATAGTTTAGTATCCTTGGCCTATATTGCTTTAATTCTGAACTTGTAGGCAGAAGAATGGCGATGGAACGCCAGCCTATTGGAAACCTTGGCATCAGTCAGCATTATGATTATTCTCAGCATAAAACGGCAGTCAATCTAAAAAGAATATCTTTGATTAATCCCCAGCATCTGTCACTGGTAAAAAATAGAACTTAGGCGATGAAAGGACAAATAATTTCTTAGTCTAATTTAAGACCTTAGCATTTGATTTTCCAGAAATTACTACTGGCTTATCCTCAGCCTTGAAACGCTGGTAAAGGATAATAAATTAATAATATAAACTTTTCGATTATCCTTGGCATAAGTTGCTGGTAATGCAAAAACACTTAGGAATCAGATGCTTACATTGTAAACCTTAGTAAATTAATAAAAAATCTATATACAAGTTGTTTATCCTGATCTTCAATTGCAGGTAATTAAATTACAAATAGCTATCAGGGGATTGGCCCTAATACTCATATATATGGCGGATTTCTTTGAAATAGCCCAACCTAAACTAAATTTTGGAGAACAAAGCAGTAGCTTATTGATAAAATTGTCAAACCCAGGTGATTAACCACTGTGACCAATTAACCTAAACCCTTTTTTTGAAAACTATGGGAGGAATTCATCTGATTATAATATTTACATTTCCCCTGCTTTAAGCAAATGATATTCCTCAAGCCTGGCTCCTGCATCTCATAGCGAGCTAGAACATTATTGTTGTGATGGCAGTGAGGTTTATTGGTACAACCCCCCACCTCCAAGAGGCGCCATAAACTAAAATTTTAAGGCTAATGTTCCTCTGGGTGATATCCCACTCAAAAACTAAAATTCAATGACTTGCAACACCTCCTAACCCTGTATCCAATTAATTGAGCAGCACACTAAATGAGCCCCTTGTAGTGAGCACCAATGTCGTAGATTTCACATCTGCTACATTAGAGACTCTGCTAGTGTGCCTGGCCAGCAGTATAATAACTGTTGACCCTTACTTTTTCTCCTTTATTAGGTACCTTTTACTAAAAATCCATAGTGAAACTCCCAACCCAGCAGACTAACAACTTTAGCTTGGGCTTATTAGCCCCCCTCAGGAGAAATACGTAAGCCCTACAATCATAGCATGTGGCTTGGCTCTGCCATGACCTCTCATTGAGGTTAATTTCCATCAGTGCCTCGTTGTGGTGCAAGTTGAGCAATTCCCCACGGGGCTTCCTTGTAGCTCAAGATACAGGGGTTGGTAGCGCTGACCACCCCTAGGTGAACTAACCCAGAATCTAACCTGGATAAACCTTTTGTCTACCTCCACTGCCAATGATCTAAGTCATGTCTAAAAGAATATTTATTAGACGAAAGAATGATTTTGTTTATAGGTAATTCATATTATTTATACATAGGCGTATTCCTGGCAATCACTGCCCACCTATCAACAACATCAGCACTTTCTGTTGCCATTCCAGCCTATCATAAGCAATAACTGCTGGCAACCAATTCCTCTAAGTCCTTTCAAATAAACGCCAGATACTAATTCAATTCATCCTAAGCATCAATCGCCAGCTTTACATAAATTATTTTTTAATATAAATTTAATTAAATACCCTTGTCCTATATAATTGATAATTCTAAACTCTTAGGTGGTGAAATGGCAATGGAACGCTAACCTATTGAAAAGCTCAGCATCACAACTGGCAATACTGGTATCCTTGGTGTATGTTGCCAGTTAATTCAATATAATATATCTTGATTTATCCTCAACTTAAGTCATTAAATAGTTGTAGACCTAAGATTTTAAGATGGCTATGAATGCCTTACCTATTAATAAATATTTGGCATTTTGACATGCCAGCAATTAGTGGTCGTTTATCCTTGCCTCTATTCGCCAGTAAACCCTAATAAATTAATAATTTTAACTTGACAATTATCCCCAGCTCAAGTCGCTGGTTAAAAAACATATAGGCGTTGAATGCCAATCCGCAGTAGACCTTACTATTTTGATAGCTTATATTTAAATTTATTGATTATCATTGGTTTGAGTCGCTGGTAATTAAATTACTAATTTCTACTGGTATATTAGCCCTGATACTCCCATAAGCTGCGGGATTTTAAAAAGCTCTAATCAACTGAATGAGGTAACATAAATCAGTGATATATTATTAGTAAAATCATTAATAAAACAGGGGATTAATCAGCCGCTGTGCCCAATCAACCCAACTCCCTAATTTTGGAAACTATGGGAGTAATCTGTATGGATAAAATCCTGATATTTAGCAACTAGAAAAGTAACCACATTTTTCTTGGGAGCAATATTTAGGGAATATTTGAGTATCATAAAATAGTTAAAATCACCAAAACCTTCTGAGGCAAGTTATGAATCTGATTTCCTTTCATGTTTTCTGCGGCATCTTATGACCTGTTAAAACAGAGCTGCCCAATTGTCTTGATTGGGGATGATCTTCAAAAGCGTAATAGTCAATCCTTTAATTGGGTAAGAACATGCCATTATATGGGACCAAATTTTCATATTGGTCCGGAATCCTGACAATTCCACCTTCTAAATCTTGGTGTAGAGGGGTGAGAGCTGTAAATATTGACTATATACTCAATTCACCGTGGTATTCTGGGTAATTTTCGCCAATTTAATGTTTATTTCTATTTCTATAAATGACCAAATAAGGTCCTAACCAATTTGATTCTAACTTGTTTTCTCTTCCACCTGGACAGTGCTAGTAAAAAAGGACTTAATCACTCAGCTGATAAGTATGTAGGGAGTCCTTGTCCTTGAACTGGAGAGTTTCCTTAGTGGTGTACTAGACACTGTATCCAAGGCCAGAGACTGAAACCAAATAACTTCATTAATAATGACCTTCATGGTAGATTTGGGATTTCAGTTGAGGCATTGCCTAACAGATTCTATACTTTGGATGGAAACTCAAGATTCCTTCCATATAAAGCTTGAAACTAGGTTTTTTTATATTCTGTTGATGGCTAAATGGTAAGTTATAATAGCACTGGTGTTGAGAATCTATATGACTGGATGACAAGCCACTATTATGACCATGTGGATCATCGGAGGAATTCCGCCAAAGGATCAATGGACAGAATACACTGAGGATGATTCAGAGCTATAAGTGATTGGTCACTTTAGGATAAGGCGATATTGGGTCATAACAGGTCTTATCGGATTGCCTTCAAAATAGGGCAATAAGGCGATGTTGACATTCGACAAAAGGATATTGGATTGCCTCAAATCAAGGCAATAAACAATTAAATAATAATAAGCCAAAACCAATGAAAAAATGGCGAAATGAATAAATTAAGCAGAAGAGTTGGTACTGACAAATGCCACTGGGATATCAGGGAAATGAGGGGACTGGAGAAGTAGGCTTGGAAGTTTTAAGAAAAAAGAGAAAAGAGCGGACCAGTGGAGGATCCACCAAAAATATATTTTAATAAAGAAGTGGTTGGGAAGATTTCTTCCATGTTTATTATAAGATTAAGTGGTTACGAGTGTAGCAAGGATCTGGAAATTGTCACATTGACCATTCTAATTGTTCAATGGGGGAAATCCTGTGCAAAAAACCCTTTAGTAGGTACATACTGAATCGCTGAGATTCAACAGTGGTGCTCACTACAGGGGGCCCATTGACCAATAACAAAATTATGAAAATTCAACCACCGGCTATGTTGCATCCAGGTTGTTACAAAATGAAACCTTCATGAAACAATGGCCTTGGGGCTCACGAGGAGTTGAGACTTGTGTTAGAGACTGTGCTTGAAAAGTAGTATGAGTTGCTTCATAAGGTTTACAGTAATAAGTTGCTGCCATTTGATAACGAAAGAAATATTCATGGGTTCTTTCACCAATTTGAGTTTGCAACTGAAGGTACTTTGGATCAACAGAGAACAAAGCTGTTACTCTCCTCTTTGGACATCGGAAGTGCTGATCAAGTCATTTGTTACCTCTCAGCTAGTTCCATTTCATACCATGAAGTTAAGGAGATGGTGCTGCGATTGCTTGGTGGAGCTGCAAGAATGTCACAGCGGAAAACCAAGTTCTTGACCATTGGGTTTCAGCAAAACAAGACCCTCACCTCATTTGCTGACTGATTTACTACAGAAGTGCATGTGCTGATTGGAGCAAGCATTCTATCCAGATTTGATGTGTGTATAGCCATGGCCTCAGCGGTGAAGCCATACCCTGAGCTTTACAATGTCATAGCTCCGTTGTTAGAGCCTGACGTACCTCTTCTTAAAATTGTTCAGTTTGTACGTCAATTATTTGTAAATCTTACCCTACCCAATACAGAGCAAATCTGCACTGTCTCA